>JARQWZ010004462.1:72500-109682 GCA_033150135.1 Gobio occitaniae | reverse complement strand
AACGTTACTACAGTAGCAAAATGGTATCGAATCGTGACTAGTGGAGCTCTGGAGTCTTTGCTATGCCGCCCTCAGAGCGTTCGTTCGGGGTGTTGCAGTTCTTTCTGGGGGATATTGGTGTTGGTACACGTATGCGGTGATACAACTACAAACCCCATGATAAAGGCAATTATCTGCCTGCAAAATACGTCTCTGTTTAATAACGTTGTATTTTGTTGGACAGAATGAGGCAGACATGCATTGTTTTATATTATTCTATACAGTGATAAAGTCTGCACTCAATCAGCACTGCATACCTTATTATAATGAAAATAGTGAAGGCTTGAAGAACTCAAATACACCATATCTTGATGCAGTCGTGTTTATTGTCTTGTTTATTTCATCAGTCAAAGCGTTTCTATCTTCTGTTTATCCTACATCGCTAGCTTCAGGGCTAACGATTACTTCTCTGAGGCAAATGTGGAGTTTCTGCTCAAGGGCGCCCTCTGGCTTCCAGTTGAATTAAACGTTTGGTAACAAATAAGAAAAATAATACTTATCTCTAAATAAATATATATGACAATCCATGTTTTTCTCCAATGTACAGTTTTTTTTCCCCACAGTGGATGCATAAGAGGCTCATATTGCATATTAAATACATAGACTTTAAAAAAAATTGATATCACAGATAAAAAGCACAGAATTTCATTTATTTTTTACATTAAATCCTTAGACCTTTCTAGTGATTTTTAGTCATATGCTGTCTGTAACCCAGCAGTTTTCTGTAAAATATAAATGTTATTATTATTATTATTAATATTATTTTATTTATTCTTAAATACTGTATTTAATTTTTTTAAATAATGAAAATGTTATTGTAAATATTTGTATTTATCGAAAATAATAATTAGTCTCATTAATATATAAACATTAATATATAAAATGTTATATGCATACATTTTTCATTTGTAAAAAAAAAAAAAAAAAAAAACATTTTAACCAGAATAATCGCAGTTTGGAATAGCCTGTTCAATCTCTATTAGCTATTAATATGCTGTTTTGTCTATATCTATTCTATTTGAGGGCAAGTTGTTTTAGCCTATTTTCTGCCAACAGAATAAAAGCTATTAACAAAGATTGCATAATTTTATAGATAAATGGTAATGGGATTAAAAATTGCAGTTTTAATGGGTTCCAATGGCGACATTTTTGTCCAAAAGACGCTGAGAGGAAGTATTTTGTGTACCTAGTGCAAAATAGATTTTTTAAAAAGAAATGGGGGTGAAACAAATGCACTTACTGCACATTTCAATATGCAGAATGTTGTTTTCCCGTTACATTATCACATGAGCAAAACATACATGTTGTACCATGTCACCATACTGTATGTTACTGATATGGTGGGATGGACGTTGATTCATTGTGGCCAAAATGTCCCCCCCAAAGTCAAAGTCGTTCCTACGCCCCTGATTCATACTAGCTACATATAATAGCTTGATCAGTCACACTATAGTAATCAGAATCAATACAGTGCGACCAGGACAATATTTCAAAATATATAATTGAATGTTAAATACCATGAAAAGTCTTAATCAGAATGGTATTATTGGGTATTAAAGATGGGTATTAAATGTTTTGATTGTAAAGTATAACATCAGCTCAGTGGTGTAAGCAGATTTTATAATATATACAATTTCAATGCAATTCCAAACCAATCCAATAACTACACACCAGCTCAAAATTCAGGATGAACACATATAGTCAGCCTTGAACAGTGTACAGCTTATTAAGGAACCGTGCTTTATTTATCTATTTATCTATTTATTTACTTACTTATTTATTTATTTATTTATTAACATGTATGTGCATTAAAAGTACAATTTCGGCAGTGAGAACGATTCTTAGCCACAATGAAGATTAAGATGTGTTCTGGCGTCTGGGGTATTTATTGAACCAATCAGATAAGGATAAATCCAGAGTCAGCGAGCAGCTCTTGTGATTGGCTACAGAAGAAGGTGGACCCGCCTTCCCCCTCGCACTTGTAAAACTGAGCGAGTGAGAGAATCGTGCCAAAACTTCAAGCGCAGCTAAAAGAAAGACGGAACTGTACAAATCGGTTTCTTTCGGGAACTTTTTTGCCCTACGTTCACAACAAGTCATTTAGACATTTGCAGCAGTTTATATTTTTTACACACAGTCTGGTTTTACACGGTCAATCTGGTTTGCAGTTCCTGACTCTGATGTTTTCGCTCGCAGATCGATGTTCACAGTCGTGCAATGATTTTGGCCGTATCTTGGCGAAAGAAACATGTCAAAAGTCTTAGCACGGAAAAATGGAAGTCAGAAGAATACAGATCATATTTATTTTGCGTTAACATGAAGCTGCAGTTTCACAATACATGAATTACACTTACGAATAACAGTAAAATGCTGCAAATATTTTTTTTCTTACACTTGAAAGACAATTTACACCTTTACAAAACTTATCTTGCGCATGCAAATTTAATTTAGCCTACGCTTGCAATCTTATGTACACTTTCACAAATCTTACCCTGCGCTTGCGATTCTTTAAGGCATCAATATATATATATAGGCTATATATATATTACTATAAAACTCTTACGACAATCATGTCTTCTAATATCTTCAATTGTTGTGTATACTGAGCTTACTTGGACCCATTGTGTGAGCTGTCTCTTTAATCCTGCGTGGTTTATATACATGTTGCTGCTGATTGGGCTGACATATTTGACAAACCCACCAAACGAGAGAAAACGCATCTCTAACCCGTTGCACACCGTTACACGCCGTTTCCAGGAAACATGACGTTCAACCGGAAACCGTAGCAAAACGTTTCGCACCGGTTTGAGCTTTGAACGTGCCCGTGAATTCTATAGATGCGTTCCATTCGACCGTAAGTGGACTGCGAAGTGGACTTCAGAGGGTATTCTGCCATCTTAAGTGAGATTCCAATCCAAAGGTAGCGAACATGTTCAGTCCGAAGGGAGGGTACTGCGAACGGCGTAGGGAAGAAGGGAACATCGATACATCACTTCACAGGAAATAGAGAGTGAAAATCACCCAAATGTCTTTGCGCGTCGCGTGCATCACCTGTCTGAACTAATGATGGTGCAGAGCCGTTGGTTGAAGAGTTTTTAAACAGCTCTGCGATTAAGAAGTTTACATATGCATTTGAATATTCATAGTTATTATACAAACTAGAGTATTTATGAATGGTTATGGCAATAACTGTTACATTTGTATATTATATTTGATGAATATGTAAACAAATTAAAAGTGTTGAGAAGCACCTGAGGGCTGTCATGTTTTTTATTTGACTTTATTTACCTCAGGAATGTTTACTGTGCAGCTGCACTTGGGAAAGAAAGCGCACGAGATGAGACGCTACAAAGACCATTAGAATAGCCTACAAACATAGTTAACCAAATCAAAGTATTTTCATATTGAATGACAGGTGCAGCTTCAAATCTGTTCATAGTCAATACAGGTTATAAGTAAACTAATAAAACTAATGGACAATGTTTTGATTATATGTTTTAGATAGCCTATACTGTGTGTTTTGTAACTATACTTATTATATGGTTTCAATTTGAAAGTAAAGTAAATTACAATATTAATTTATGTTATATCGTAATCTGCACCCGTCGTTGCCTTTCTTTGATGACGTTGCAGGGAGTTCCAAATGAGCGATTATTAGGCTTGTTTGAGATGTGCCTCGCCTCGCCTGCAGTTCAGCCTCCTCGACTAGGCGGCTGAAGTGAGGGGAGGAGTTAAAAAAGTGCAGGCAAGCGCGACAGTTCTCTCTTCTCGTAGTGGATCGAGACACCCCTCGCTGCAGCCTGTAGCACGGTGACGTAGCTGGATGGATCCAATACATACTGGATGGTGGGGTTTTGGCGACGTCACAGACGCATGCGCAGTATCGATCTCAGTTATGCGCATGCGTTAAGTGGCATGTACGCTCAATATTGTATTGAGATGATGTTCTTACTTGTGTAGTAGTACTGATAAATAGTAATGCGTCATTTATTGATGAATAAGTCATTATTTACATGTATGTAATGCTTAAGTTATCCTAGTTTTGCTCTACATCCACAATTTTACATTTAAAAAAAAAAAAAAATCACACTTTTAGAGCTAACCTAAATTTGATGGATTAATAACATGTCGTCACCACAAGTATTATTTTTTTTATGTGTATACAGAACATTTTAAAATAAAGCCATTTTATTTTATTCAGATCATATTTGATTTTGAGTGGAGGCAAAAATGAGTCAAGTAATTGTTTCTGTAATTTTAATCAAAAGTAAATGCAAGGACACATTCAAGGAAAATGAAAAAATAAAAGCACCAAGAAAAAAAGATCAAGCAGTTGTCACTCTTCATCAGTGACCATTTATATTAATTTTAGTTGTCCTTGGGGCTGTAGTGATTGCCATCACAGATGAAACAGTCTGCTGAGCAGTAACCCTCAAAGTCTTTGGTTGAGTAAAAAGCAGACATGATTCCTCTTCTTCCATTCCCAATGTAGCCTGGAGCGAAGTCTTTAAATAAGTCCCCCACAGCAAAGGCAACTGCTCAGTTTATATGGCACTCGATAACTCTCCTTGTAGTCACTGGAGTATGCACTCCAGTTAACAACACCTATTGTAATAAAGAGTTTTAGAATAATAAAAAGTTCTGAGCAAAGCTTAATGCATTTGCAGTTTAAACTTAATGTGTAGAACTGTCTACTGGTAAAAATAATAGAATTAAATAACTTACTGTCAAGCCAGGCAAAATGAGCGTCTTTTCTGAATGCCTCCTCACACACAACATCATGGAAACGCCAGCATGTCAGAGACAGTCTGGAGAAAGCCACATCCCCATCTTCTTTGACCACATCCATGAGGATGTCCCTCAGGATCTCAGGTGGCATCTGCGGAAACATTTTTTAAAAATATTATTCAATATAAAATACTATTCAAATAATAGCATACAATTAACATGTTAAAAATAAAAACATTTGGAATAGGGAAAACTCCCACCTTACTCAAGTAATCAGCTTCCATTTCCATTTCCAATTCTCCTGAAAGAAAGAAAGAAAGAAAGAAAGAAAGAAAGAAAGAAAGAAAGAAAGAAAGAAAGAAAGAAAGAAAGAAAGAAAGAAAGAAAGAAAGAAAGAAAGAAAGAAAGAAAGAAAGAAAGAAAGAAAGAAATATTTATGGAAATTGGAAGTTGAACATTTTATCATCAGTTGTCAGATTAGTTGTTGCAAACATATTTCAGTTAAAGTTATACCTGTCTTCATTTTCTTCTGCCTTTTTTTTGGTGGCTTTCTTTCAGCATCTGATCTTAAATTATATAAAAAAACAAGTTAACTACAGTTTTTACACCACACAGAAAAGAAAAAAAAAAATTCACCATAACTACTATGCAAATTAACATTATTAAAGATAAAAAAAACTGCTAATTCTACACCTACTACTACTACTACTACATGTTTTATTTATTGGAAGTGCTCGCAAATAGGCTTACTTGACAGGATAATTTGTAAGCAGGAGCAAGCACCACCATCGCCTTACTGCAGCCATGTCAGTCTGGAAAATATGCTTAATGTAAAATCACAATCACCCTTTGAGATTAAACTTTCACCCAAATTATTAGTTGATAGCTCACCTCAGCAAAATCAAAGAGACCTCCCATTACAACATAGAGAGCATACTGTAACATTAATAGTAAGTTAACAGACATCAAAACAGACAAAAACAATAGTAATGAACTGTAAATTGTTTTGGGCGACTGCATCAATATCTTAAAGTTTGTTTGATATTGGTTTTGCTCATAAAATAAATTAACAATAACAGACGGCAATCTGACAAGCTATCAAAAAAATTCTTACCATCAACACAAACACTCCACAGTTATTTGAACAGTTCTGCCATGGAACACCCTGTTGAGTTAAATTGAAATAAACATGATATAATTATTCAAAAATAAACAGTGTGGTTGAATATCTAAAATGGAATTTAGTGATGGAAACAAGAAAACTACTTACGTTGAGATCATCACGTCCATACTCTTTCCACGGCCCAAGATGTAGTTGCTGCGCAAGTATTCTACAAAACATATAAAATCACAAAAATAAAAAAAAATGGACTAAAAATAATAAGAAAATGCTAATAAACAAACAAGTTGGGGTGGAACAACCCTAAACAAATTATTGGCTCATTTTTCATTGTTAAACTATTTATCTATGAACTGTAAAATATAATTACAGACGATTAGGTAGATTTAAATAGTTTAAGCATCAATGAAAAATGAACCATAAAACAAAAAACAAGATGCATGCAAAAGGATGTATGGCACAAAACAGAACTACCATAATCCTGAACTTCTTTTGAACTCTTAATATGTTGCTGAAAAAACCTGTAGGGATCAATGAAACGACTATCGCTGAAGTAAGTGCCGTACAGTGAATCGAGAAAATACATCTCTCTGCTTTTCGGTTTCATGATCTGTAAAACTGGTTCTATTAAATGATTCTTAGAAGATACAATTGTTAGTTATGTCAAAATATCAAATTAATGAAATAATAATGCAAAATATGCATTAAGGAGAACTGATCATTTAAAGATAATAGACTTACACATATCATCCAATGTTTCGATGCCCTTGCCCAGGAAGGCAGTAAGATGAAGTCATATCTTGCTAGATCATCCTAATACAGACAACAAACATTTTTAAACACCACCTAAAATGACCCTAGTTAACTTATATTAAATTTTCACAGTCATACTTACAGGCAAGTTATCTGAAGGGTCTGCACAATATGGTGGCAACCAGGTCACTGTCACATAGGAGCTAAAACAATGTACCTTTATGTTCTGTTAGATACAATTTAAAATTACAGTTAATTTGATTGCATATAAAGAATCACTTATGCACACTATCTCACTCAAAAAAAAAATTCCACACAGAAGACAGGAACATTTTTTACCTTTAAGTCAGCAATATCTCTGATAACTGAAAGGCAGGCATTCAAAATCTGTAATAATTTGAGAGAACCAAATTTAATACTTGATCATCCCAAAATAAAAGCTTGATTGTGTATGTGATAATACTCACAGTCCCTTCAACATCATTTGGATGGCCCAAGGTAATAAAATCTGATCTCTTCAGATTTGTTGCTCCTACTTGAGCCAAATATTGTTGTTGTGATTCACTTTCATTTAAAGCATTTTGTACCTAGACAAACAAAAACAATTTTAAGTATAATTATACACTTTGCACAAAAATGCTAAATAATTCAACATACCATCTTCATTTGGTCACTGCTTTGTGGATGCATCCAGCATGCCCTGTTTGGCTGCACATTTTGTAGGGCTGTCATGTCCATCACTGAACCCTGGCTGGGGACTGAAAAGAGACAAAATATTACCCAACTGTACTAAGTGAAGTGAGATTTTGCAAGTGCAGTGTTTATCATGACATTACTTACAGTGAACTGGGTCTATTTGTGTAATATCACATGAGAGTCTCTCACTATCATTTAGGGACTGTGGAGGTGTACCTTTACATACAGTACAATACAAAATAATTTTACCATACATGACAAAATTACTGGTCATTGTAAGAATTGAATTGATATAACAAAAACAACAATAACAACAACAACAACAACAACAACTTACCAAGTACTATCTGACCATAACCATTGAAGGTTAACTGATCACTTGGCGATACAACTTTTCTTAGGCTGTCCTCCATGTTCTTGTTCTGTGTGGTGTTATAATGGTGAATGATGTTGCGCATCAAAAATGTGTGTCCTGATGGCGTGAGCATGTTCAGGAAATAATTGTTTTTGCGCATTGCAGCAAAGAGTTGCTCTGCGGTTTGAGTATTTACCCATCCACAAAGTTCTGGGACTACTTGGACTCTCCTAAGAGCATCTCTTGCGTCTTTGGTGTTGAATTCATGGAATCGGTCATACAAAGCATAATGCTCTGATGATCCAGTCAAAGGATGGCAGTTGGTATCCTCCTCCTCCTTCTTATTTTTCAACCATGGTAGATTAACTTTGAGCTTGCCTTTTTTTGCCAGCTGGATATTTGCTGCAGTGGGTTCAGCAAGTCTCCCTTCATGGGGACTGAAAGGTAGAGAATCTGCTTCGCGAAGATTAACATGTGCTGCAAGACCTCTAGCAAAGTCATATATTACAACATTAGGAAAGTGCTTCCAACTCAGTAGCAAGTCTGCATAATCTCTGGGAGACTCTGCTCTTATGTTGAATTTGATGGAATAGACTACGCCACATGGACATGTAATGACTGCCCAGCCACCTAAAAGAAAAGTACAATTTAAATAATGTGCAATTTGGAAAATTTGAAAAAATCTTTACTTAACGAGTTCACTCTTACATCAAATTAAATAGAGTAAAGATTATGCGTATTTGGCGTGCTGTCCGGGGGAGGGCTCCGGGCTCGGAATTTTGGCCGAACCCGGAGTATCCCCCCCCGTGATAGAGATAGTCTATAACTAGACTGTATTTTATTTTGGATTGTGTTGATGTCTAACAAGAGTTTATTAAAATCAAAGTGAGGAGATGGGGTGGTGGAGGGATGCTAAAATAAAAACGGTCAACGAAAGAAGGTAAATATGCTGTATATATACACACACCTCTTATCGTTGATTAAAGCGATTAGCTTGATATGCTCCACATGTGTTTAATTAGGTATAATTATCTGAGGGTGCTCCACTTGTGTTTAATTAGTTTTAATTTTCTGAATGTGCTTCTCCCGAAATTTGTTTATAAAACATCAAAATGGTTGCTTTAAAAAAACACTTCAACTATTAACTTTTTTCACAAATTAGAGATATATGTATATATATATGTATATATATATGTATATATATATATGTATATATATATGTATATGTATGTGTATATATATATATATATATATATATATATATATATATATATATATATATATATATATATATATATATATATATATATATATATATATATATATATATATATACATACATACATACATACATACATACATACATACATACACACACAGGCAATTTACCAGGAGCACCCCAAATCTGCTGGAAGATTTTGTCATACGCAGAGCGGTTTTGCATCTCTGTTCGCAAACGTAACACAAGATCCATTCTTGATCCCTTTGTGTCCAATCCACATTCTTTGCACAGCTTCCTTACTGCATCAACCTAAACATATGACAGGCTTTAGTTAAAACCAAAATTGTGGTGAAACATAAATAGACGTTGTAAATTTGTTCTTACCTTAAGATTAAAGAGCTCATCACCTAACCTTTCCTCTGTGACATCAAGATCCGGAACATCACAGGACTTTGTTTTTTGTAGTTTTGCATGCTCAGTGTTTAGAACAATGTCTGACTTTCGGGTATTAGGTCCAATCCAAGGAGCCCAGCAATCATAACTTGGGCTAACTATGAAGGGATTCTTCCTGCCACCTTAAAAAAAAAAAAATAGAGTGTATAAGTACATTAAAGAAAATTTGTTTCTTTAGTTAAACAGACCTAAATATTACACATTAACTTACTTGAAAGAAATCCCCGGCCAATCATCTCCATCGTTACAGATTCCCAAAAAGAGACAATGTTTGTATTACCCTTGAATTCTGATGGTGGTGTGGCTATTTCACTGACTGCAACACAAATTCACAAATCAGGAACGTGCCATTTTTAGAAAGTATTTGTAATACAATGTACACAACACATACTTACAAGGAATACTGAAGACACCTTTCTTGTGGAGATCCATGATCACCACTTTTGGGTGATAACCACAATTGATGCAGGTGTAAGAATAAACATGGCTGCTCAAGGCTTCAAAGTGGAGGTAACCATGGAGCACTGTGTCTTTGCTGGGGAATTTTGCTTTAGCAGTGGCTTCAAGTATGCTCATTACTCTGCTAACGGCAGTGTGATTCTAGGCATATTCACAGAGAATAAAGAAAAAAAACATTGTTACATGACATAATACTTATTACATGAAACAATATCAACATCAGTAGTTACACATATTACCTGAAGAGCATTGCGAAGAATTACACACAAGTGTAGAGAAAGCAGAAGGTGGTCATTGAAGTTATGGATACCATCAGTGAATTCTTGGTACCGGTACATCATGCTGCAGTTACTACATACTTTGTAGTAAGTTGAAATTCCTTAAATGGAGAGCAGAAAAGTTTAATACAAAATAACAGTACACTCTTTAAACAATTTGAAAGTTATTTAACAATATTTACCTTCAACTACCCCAGTAAAGGTCAGAATCTTTGCTCGTGAGGTTATAATGATTGGGTCACTTAGAATGTGATTTCCCTCACATTCGGAGCACAATGTTTCCTTAGGAATTAGCTGGTGACTAAATTCACTACCATGTTGTAGACCACTAACCAGATTTTGAGGAAGGTCCACAGGTAGGGATTTATTTTTCATCAAATAGCTTACCATCCTCTCTATTCCATCATCATTAGGTGGGTACTGACGATCACTACAGTCATCCACACTCTCAGACTGCTGTTGAGGTTTCTGCATGGAATCAATCCTTTCGGTAGTCTTCACCTTCAGGAAAAGAGCTCTCTCACTTTGAAATAAATGCCATTTAGCTATTGCTTTGTGAATACATGCCTGTTTTGTTTTGTTACATGGACAGGCCCAAGTGATCTTCTTACTGTCATATACAACAGTCACTCTTCCAAGTCTGCAGTAATAAGACATTTTTGGCTCATACACTGATATATATTTTTTTGTTGAGGGCCCAGCAAATGTGATAATTACAGAAAGTGGCACATCTTCTTTGTTTGCCATGCATTGCCTTTCGATGCATGCATCTTTCCTGCTTTCTCCAAACCATTTCTCTTTCACCATTTCAGTTAGGGTTTCCTCTTTGAGATGAACAGAATTGCCATCATCTTTGGGACAGAAAGCCAAGGACATGAGATGGCAGCACTCAAATGGTTTCAGGCTACTCCTTTGAGCAAATTCAGCACTGGCATTACATTGGTCTAGCTCACACATAACTTTGTCGTTTATACCCCAAATCCTTTTTTGAACATGGATGGGAATTGATGGTGCACTGAAAGATTTAGCCACTGCAAAAATTCCACGCTTACTGTCAATGCACTGGCAAAGTAAATGCCGTTCTAATGTGATGGCACCTTTAACTGTGGTGTGCTTTCTTCTAATGTGAACACGCAAGTTCTTTTTATTCAATTCCATATCACAATGGTCACATCTGATTCTGTTCTTCTTTGGTTGAGGACGATTTACTGTTGGTTGCTCTGTTGGAACATGGACAGAGGAAATCGTCGGAGATGGAAATACTTGGGTGGATGCAGAAGGAGAAAATGGAGCTTCAGAAAGAGGGCAAGTTGTCCCAGGTTGCAAAGGTTGACATAAGGGACTTGTCCAAGACTGTGTCATTGCTGGAGACTGAAACACTGATGTAACTGGAGATGATGATGTTTGGATTGCCATGGGGCATGACAGGGGAGGTGCCTGTGTAATGACATGAGAAGTCTGTGCCGAAGCAGCAGTGGCTGCTGGGCTATGCAGGAGTGGAGATTGAGCTTCCTGGCCAGGAATAGCCAACTTTTGTTTACATTTTTGAAGATGAGTAATCAACTGCACTTTTCTTATTACTGTGGCAGGACAGTAACAGCAGTGAAAATGTGCATTTTCTCTACAGTGTAAATTGCACTTAACAATCACAAAATCTGGGGGGGGGGGGGGGAATTACACACATGCATTAATCTGATCAAATTTTATAAACCAAAATAATATTAATAGAGGTGAAATTATACTCACCATCATGATGTACTGCCAATTTTAGATGATTCTCTACATGGTTATCAATTGACAGATGTGATGTTTTGTACGTCTCACAAAAAGGACAGTGATACTGAGTACAGCACTGTGTGCACCTTGAAATTACTGGACAACTGCCCTTTTTAAAGACATTCATCTAGAACAATGCAATCGCAAATAAGTATTTATTAGCCGAGAAAAATAAGGTTCATTTTACATTAGCTAAGATTAAAATGAGAACTAAACAGCTAAACACGTTTATACCGATTCGGATACATAACACTACACACGACTATACATGTAAAAAAATATATATATATATAATATATATATATAGTATATAAAGTCTTCAAATATTAATTACCTTTCGATATACAATAGGTGTTGTTAAGCCATCGTTATTCGCAGATTCCTCTTAGCATCCTCTTCCTCTTAGTCCAAAGCAGGTGCGATTGTTCACCAACTTTCTTCTGCACATGCGTGAATAACGCGGTATAACGTCACCAAAACACACCACCGCGCATGCGCGTAACAGCGTCCAGTACGTATTGGATTCATCCAGCTACGTCACCGTGCTACAGGCTGCAGCGAGGACTTCTTGGGTGGATCCGACACCTGCGAGATCAAAGGCGGATATCGCGGGATTCACACTCGTGCGCTTTGTTGCTGATGAACTGGATGTAATTAAAGTTATGTTACTTTTATATGAAAATAAATATTATGAACAAGACACCCAAAGTTTTTGTTATTTATTTCCATTCGAAAGACGTGTTTATCAATCATTTTGACTTTAATTAGGCCTACATACATGTTTTTATATATATATATATATATTTTATAAATATGACAAAATCACATAACCCACAGAGAGAGATCGCCTTTGCTAGAGAGTTTGGGAATATTCACACATAAAAACCTGATCTCAGAGTTTTAAAATCAAACATTTAAAAAAAAGAATCATACATCACGGTTGTTTAAACCAATAAGCATTAAGCTGTGTCGTCAGCAAGTCGTTTCCCATCATGCTTTTGCTCCGCGCAGTCGGTGGAGAGCAACTGCGCTCGACTGCTGAATCCGACACATCCGCCTTTCGCTCGCGAGAGTTTTTTGTCATACGTCAGCATGACATCAGAGCAAGGCGGACCGCCCCCGGACACTTTTCTAACCGGAATGCATCTCGCGCTGATCACCGGTGATCGGTTCTGCGCAGATTTTGCTCATCTCAAACAAGCCTATTGTCAGCGACCCAGATAGCAATGAGTCGGCGGACTGTAGAATCCGGCGGCTGTAGAAGCGTCAGAATTGCGTAATCGCAAACACGTTTGACGGCGCACCGCCGCGGCTTCCTACCGCCTTCGTTCCGCCGCCTTTATACCAAAAGGCGGCCCGTCGGAGGCAAACGCTATTTTCGAGCGATCTGCCTCCGCTTATTGTGTAATAAATAATACATATTTATTTATTTATTATTCATATATTTGTAACATGCAGTTTATGATGGATAATAATTGAACAAAACAGATAAATTCCCATTTGGCATTTTTATTCCACATTTCAAAGTACAGTAACTGTCAATGATACAAGATAATATAAATTAAATATAAATAAGATGAAATATAAATAACAGACAATAAATAAGCTTAAATAGCCCTATAAATAACAAAAAAAAAAAACATTTTTACTAAATAACCTGCATGTTTCCAATTAAATTTTGGTTTAAAAAAAAAAAACAGCCTTTCAAGCAAATTATAACACTTACAATATTTGTTAATAACAAAGAGGTCAGCTCTGGGATGAAAAGAATTACCATTAAACATTATATCAAATAATGAGGATATTTGGTACCAAAGAATGTGCAGGATACCAAATAAATCGAGGTATAACACCACATTTAACAAACCATTTCTAACAATAGGATAAATGGTAATAATTTAGAGTAAAGCTCTGGAGAAGAATAGAACAGTAGTAGAACAGAACATTATAACAAGCCTGACTATGGGTTCTCCGGTTTTCCCCGACCTCCAGAATGAGGCAGCGCAAATTGGCTTATCTTCAGTGATTTCTTGTGCGCCTATATAAAGGACAAACAACCTCACCATCCCATATCTATCCAAGGAGCTGCCTTCAAGGCAGGGTCACAGGGAATAAAAAAAAAAGTAATTTCCACAGTGAACAGTGTGGATTGGGTGAGTGTAGCCTGAAACTTCTGGCTTCTTTAGGGGTCTTGATGTTACTGACTGCAGGATAAAGAAAGGGTTCCAGGTGTCAGTAGTCAGTAGTCATCCTGGGTTGCCGGGTTCTTCCGGATGGCTCCTGTAGAAAATACAGAGCTGTCATTCCATTTGAATGGCATAAGGCCACACACATCTACTTAAATATATAACAAATTTATATCTCTCTCTATATATATATTACTTTGAACAATGGTCTTCAAGAACATGTCTCTAAAACATGCTTTATCCCATACACCCGTCCAGGTTGTATTAATGGAAAGGTGATTAGAGAAGATACTCTGAAGTATTCGCCACACGGTTGTTTTTAGGTCCCTCCCACATTTGATTGCCAAAAACCGAAGCTGAAAATACAAAAAAGGTTACAAATCACGTATCTCTAAAGCTTCTCATACATAAATATAAAAATGTGACAGGCTGTGGATTCAGACTGTAGAATATGCAGTGTACTAGGGCTGCAGCTATCGATTCTTTTTGTAATCGATTAATCTATCACTTAAGCGATCGATTAATCGATTAATCTGATACATTTTTTCCCGTCTTTTTAAACAACCAAAACAAATAATGCATAACGAAAATGAAGAGGAAAAGCTACTTAATTTATTAATATGCACAACAGGTTTCATGCTGTAATCTAGCGCTGACATCAAAGTAAATATCTTTTATGTAGATTTCTACACCTGCAGCATTTACCATTAGGCTACTAACAAATAATATATCATATGTGGTGAGCCTATTTGCTATGGTAACCTAGCAACCTGTGTGTGTGTGTGTGTGTGTGCGCGCGCGCAGTTTGGTACAGCAGAAATACATACATTCATTTTTAATAGAACCCTGCATTTGGCTTGCATCCAGGGCCGGCGTTTGCTATAGGCGAGCTAGGCGGTTGCCTAGGGCGACAAATGTGTTGGGGGCGCGCGCAGGCGCCCTCTAGTGGCGCCCTTAAACTTACTTCCCATTAAGCATAGAATTAAAACAAGCGAAATAAAACATACTGTTTATTAAACATGATCATCATTGGGCGCCCCCTCAGCCACACGTTTAATTACTTAACCTGATTATTAGATTGAATTGATGGTGAGTATTGTCGAGCACAGGCGTTAGGTCAGGCAAGAGCTCATCACTGGCGCGTTCTTCAAAAATGAAGCGGTCTAAACCCTCGAGTGCACAGGGACGGAAAAAGAGAAAGGCAGACGATCAAAAGAAAGCACAGTATAGAGGTAAGTCTTCTCATCTCAGCCATAAAGGTGTCAAACAAAATAAATGAACTTCGTATTATCGATATTATCAACTAATATTGGACGGCATTGGACGTTTTATTGCTGTCACTAAGCTATCACTAGCTAGCTAGTTATCTACATATTACTACGCATTTCACTGACAATAAGGAAATCCAGACGAGCCAAATTTTAATGCTGCGTCAATTTTGAAGGTGAATAGAAATGCCAGAAACAACTGTTCATCTTTTATTATTTACGATAGGCATAGAGCTACAAGAACTTATATATTTTAATTTTGTAGTGGTAAGTACAGTGTATCCATAACAGCACTTTTGTTTGTAGAGGGTACAGGTGCTTAAGAGAGTTGATGCACAGTTTATGGAGTTAATATTTGGTAAATATCCTTGAACATTCTTTCTAGCATTTGTGTATGACCAATTTATTGCAGTTGATCCTTCAAGTCTTAATTTTCTTGAAGTGTTGGAGTGACTATAAAGTCATAATTAGCTTTTTAAGTCTTGGAGTAATGTTAACTATAGGAGCATTTTTGTTTATATAGTTTTTATAAATACTTAACCCATTTGTGCCCAATTTTTTCTAAATGGCTTGTTCTGCATTTATTTTCCCCAGGTTTTTGTATTTTTTCTTGAAAATCGTATTTGAATCTGTGGCAACCATAGTTGCCGGTGGGCAAATTTGTTGTATGCACCCCTTCAATGTCAAATATGAATAAGAGGAGAACATTTAGCATCTAACTCAAAATAACTGCTTTCAACAGATCAATCTTTATTCATAATCAAATTTATTATGTTTGACTAAGTATACTAAAAACTATAGATCTGTTGTAAGATTTGTTTTGTTTGGATGATTCTAGTGACCTTCATGATTATGTTGATATATATATGTCAACAAAAAATACTTATTAGTAACATAAAAATGACCTTTCTTTGGGAGGGTTTGCCTTCGTTGTGCTCCCTGGAAGTAGGGGTAGGAAGTTGGCAGTCTCATGTGACAGGAAGGAAGTTAATACTTTTTTTTTTCCTTGAAATCCTTTATTTGGTTGTCTGCTTGTGTGTCATTAAGATATAAAACATGGATAATATCTAGAAAAATACTTACAGAAGGAAAATGACAACTATACACTGGCAACTATAGTTGCCGGTGGGCTTAACAATTAAGGGGGGGGGGGTGGCAAAACTCAATCTCGCCTAGGGCAACCAAAGAGCTAGAGCCGGCCCTGCTTGCATCACTTGCATAGCGGTGCATTTAAGGTGAAGCATCCGTTCGAAAAATCGCGTCACAACATCATGTCCCGGTGTATACAGTGAACGCAAGCTGAAATTATTGTTGCGTGGCTACATAACAGTTTAAGCATATGTGATGCATTGCCACGATTGGTCTGACTGGCGCGAGAGAGAAAGAGAGGAGGGTGCGTGTGTGTGTGTATGTTACTGATTTTCCACTATCAGTTCTGCGCAGCTCTCCGCCAACGCCAAATGGGTTGTCTAGGGGGAGTAACAGACCCCCTGGCAGGGATAACTCTCCAAAAGACACATTGGCACAAAAATGTTGCCGCATAGTGTCCATTTTGTTGTCCATGCTACGCACAACATCGCCAAACTCTCCAAGACATCGCAGCATTAGGGTCTGATCTGCACCTACAGGGGTTCACAGAATAAAAGAATAAAGCAGTCAGTCCTGGTCCCTCAACTACTAAACTATGACATTTACAACTAGGTCTACTACATGTACAGGTGGCCCCAGTGGGAATTAAACCAACAACCACAGGTGTTGTTTGCAAGTTGTACCTGATTGCCCAGTACGAGCAAACGTCGTCAACATTGTTTCACTTGCTTCACCTGCTCTTGCAGTGAGCCGCTGCCATCCGAAGCTACAAAATGAAAGGCATTTGGTCATTTTGGACTTACATCACAGTCAAAAAAGTAAAATTTAAGAAAGAGTGCATGTTCTCACCTGCTCGTGCATTGCTTTCCCTCAGGGCTTGGTTCTCATTCTGGAAATCTACATAAAAAAAAAAATATATATATATATATATATAACAACAACTAAAGGCACAATTTTCCATACTGTTAAAAGTTTCCAACAGCTGCAATTTCCTGTTTGTCCATCTCAACTCCTTTCAATATTCTTCTCATTATAGACCAGTAACTAGACATTGTGACTAACAATTTATTTACCTTGAAAGCCGAAACGATTGTCCAACAGTAGGTCTCTTGGGTGAAGATAACCGATTGTGCTCTGGTCAAGGTATCTGCAAGAAGATGTGAACAAAACCGCATTGTTAACGTTATATACAGAATATACAGTAGCTATGCTGTGGGGGGGAAAACTGGTCAGCCAAATGTGGAACAGTAAAATGTATTCATTCAGTGTAGTGATTCAAGTAAACTGCATTGTCCTCAAACATAAAAAGTGCAACAGTTCAGAGAAATAACTCATAAATCACCTTAAATGCTAGAAGAACAGTAGCAACACAGCACATGTTAGCTAACACTTGCTAGAACTGACCTATCAGCATGCTTGTTCGGACTAACAAAATTTAAATAACCTATATACATCATTCTGTTTTGTTAGAAAACACCAAAAGTTAAACTTAAGTCTTTCTCGATGTAAAGCTTTGGCTAACTTACCTACAGTAGCTAGATACATTTTAACATGTAGAACATGCTTGAACTCAGTGTGTAAAAAAGTCGAAACAGCACGTGTTAGCTAACACTGTGCATTGTGCACTAGACTAGCAGCGTGCGTGTCGGCACAAACAAATTAAAACAACCTACCGGTATATACATCAAAAATGAACATAATATTGTGTTACACAAAAAGGAAACATGTACTTACTTAAACGCTCGTAGTCGAGGATATTTTCTGATCTCCTCTCTTCAAATACTAACACCGTGTGATGAGTTGCCGGCCGCTGTTGGTAAATCTGTTTCATTTGTTTTTCCGGTTTGTCTTCCGTCTTTTTTAGTTATACTGCCCCTCTCGGCCGGTGGAGGTACTTCTGTTTGGTTTTATTTTATTTTTATTTAAATTAGTACATTTATAGACAAGTACAATACAAAAAGTACAATGAGAGAAAAATAAAAATAATAAAGCATTGTGGTACAGTTCCGAATATGTAGAACAAAGAATAACAACAAATGTAACACTGTATATAAAATAAATAATAAAAATAAGAATTCTGAGATAGAAAATACTTTATAATATTAAGGCAGTCACATGAAATTGAAAAGCTTTCAGGTTTCTGTTTTTGTAAGCTTTTTGTTTTGCGACCTCATGTTTGAAAGGGTTTCAAAGTATATTGTAAAAATCAGCTTTATAAAAGGTAATATTAGAGGGCTTCTTTTGAGTTATTCTTGTCTTATGAATGTAGAATTTTTCCTAAATAATTTATAATATATTTTTGTTTTTCAGAAAAATATGGGTTTTGAAAACAAAGTAAAATGTCATGAAGTTCTAAGTTCTAATTTTTTGTCATGTCTATTTTAAAGTCAGTCCAAAAAGAAATAGAAAAAGGGCAATACAAAAATAAAAATGTTCAATATCCTAAAATGAACTTTCAAACTTTCTTAACCCTCCTATTATGCAAAAAAAAAAAAAAAGTATTACATCCATTATGGGTCACATTGACCAACACTGTTTAAACACACTCGACATGCAAATAATCAAGTGAAAATTTAAATGTAATTTCCTAAACCTAACCTTATCATGGAATCAAGAGTCAAGAATCTGTTATAAACCCTAATGGCTTTGGAGCAAAAAAAACTAATATTTGATATAATTCACATATAGGCTATTATGATTTTATAATCGCTTCAAATGTGAGAACTAGTTAAAATGCTGTCAGTTTCACTCTCCCAACAAGCCAAACATAGCCAACGTGGCTGGTCGAATTTGAGAGTAGAAATCCTTGTATTTCAAAGCGGCTTGCCGCCAGCCGGCCGCGGTCCATTAGCCGGAGGCAACCGCCAGAGAAAATGAAGTCGGCGGCCCGCCGGCTAGTCGGCCGCGGCATCTCGCAAGAAATGGGAGTGACGTATTCGGCGGCAAACGTTTCATCACCGCCAGCGGGACGCACCTATAGCCGACAGCTTAGGGCCGGCGGCAAAAAGAAGCCGTGCCGATATTTTTTGCTATCTGGGGAAGTCCACTTCAACTGATATACCATGCTCAGGGAGTAGGGAGCAGTGAACAGAGCGTAGGGACCCTGTCGAATGGAATGCGCTGACATTTTGAGCTGTGCTCCGATTGGTCGTCACTGCGCTGATGGGCGTGGCTGCTGCGGCTGCTGCTGTTCTTCTGCTCAATGACGTCAGAGCTACAAGAGTTAAAACCAAGCGGCAACCTCCCGCAGTTTCTCTTGAAGCCAATACGGAAGTGCCTCAAACTGCAATTCATCGACTGGCCGCTAGGGACAGGATCCAGAAGGGAGCAGAATCTCATTGAGCCCCATGTTAAAATGGTCAACTTTAGAGCAGAATAAAACATGTTTACAGCCTGGTACAAATTGTGCTTTTGGTCTATACGGCTCATTTTGCCCTTCATGACAACTGTGAGGGGGGTGAATTTTTTTATAGCTCATTCATTTACATTATATAAAGCCTTAAAGTTCTGCATAATTAAGGGCGTGGCCACTTCGAGTGACTGGTGGATAGCCATTTATCTGCTGTCTGTTAGTCATCGCGTCACTTAAGCTCCGCCCACGTCCCGCCTTTTTGCCCATTTTCTGTTATCCGGGAGTGACGCGCGATGACGCGCTGCCAAGATGGCAACGGCCACCATTGCGCTTCAGAACGGCTCATCAGAATCCTATGGGTGCGGGGCGGTGACAAGATGGCGGAGAGAGCGGACGCACTGTGAATAGCTCAGAGTAGCAAAGCCTTGTAAATCAATGGAATTAACTTTAAACTTAACCAAACCCTGAAATATCAGATAGAGAACTGTAGAGATCTCATCATAATAATTCAGAATCCTGTAAACGACCCTGCGAACCTCCTGGAGGACGATATTGCAGACCATAACATGTCTAGCACGAAAGCTAATGCTAAATTGAAAGCTCTCCAAGAACACGACTATGGTGGACCAGAAAGGATGGAAACTAACATCAGAGGTACTAAAAACACCTTAACATCCCCTTCCAAAACACCAGCACCACAGAAAAAGTCCAAACCAGAGGAAGTTATGACTGCTGGCGCCCATGTTGAAGACGCCTCTAACGCTGCGATATTGGCTGCTATCGGAACTCTTCAAAACATGATGCAGGACTTCAAAGCGGAGCTAAAGCAGAACACGCTGACCATAGCAAACATCGCGAAAGCGGTAGAGTTTAACTCTGCCGAGATCAAAGATTGTAAAGAACAGTGCCAAAAACTGAACGCCGAGGTGAAACAACTGAAAGAGGAGAACACGGATCTGGAGAAAAAAGTAACAGAAGTGGGAAAAAGAGCTGTAGAGTTGGAGCGTTATAAGAGAAGATGGAACCTGCGTTTAAATGGATTACAGGAGGAAAAAGACGAAAACACACGACAAATCATCTCTGATATCATCGGGAAGATTGCGCCACACTGGAGGGAGAAGATGGATTTCATCCTGGATTCGGTGCACCGCCTGGGACCGAGTAACACCAACCGCCCTCGTCAAATAATCATGCAGTTCACAGGACGCCACTTCAGGGACGAACTCTGGCAGATTACCAAACTTCACCGCGTATGCAAGGATCTCAACATCCGCTTCGCAGAAGACCTCACCAAGGAAGACAGAGAGGCACGGAGTGCTGTATGGCCAAAAGTTGAACAAGCAAGGAAGGCAGGTCTAAAGACAGTGTTCCGGGGCCCTCATGCTTTCATTAATGGTCAAAGAGTCTCACCATAGTCACAACTGTCCAGGGTTTTTTTTTTTTTTTTGACTCCAGATGCTTTCATTAATGGACAGTGTTGTGTTGGGAAGTATATAACACTTCATTCATAGTAATGGCTTACTATAACACATGTAATGTGGAACTGCACCACTAGGGGCTCTAGTGAGAAACTGTGTTGAGTAATAGGAAGAAGAAGAATAAAGTTTGAGTTTTGGTTGTACAACGCATGGAGTGTGTTCTGTAAAATGGTGTGTTCTGTGAAATGGTGAGAACACCACAAATTGGCGACGAGGATGAGCGTTTCAGTGCCGAGCCCGCCCCCGTTTCTTTCTGCTACACCGATTCCATTTGAAACGTGGCAGAAAATTTTCAATAATTACATGACCGTCATCCAGGCAACTGGAGATGCATGGCCGGAGGCGCGCAGACGAGCGGTCTTGCTTCATTGCTTGGGGACGGAAGGCCAGCGCCTGTTTTATACTCTGCCAGACCAAGGTACTACTTTTGATGAAGCAATGGCTGCACTTCAGAAACACTTTGTGCCTAAAGTTAACGTCGTAGCGTGCCGACACACGTTCAGACAACGTGTGCAAAGAGTGGATGAGACTATTACACAATACGTTGCCGCTTTAAGAGCGTTAGCAGCCCCATGTGCGTTCGGGCAAATGGAGAGTGAAATGCTTCGTGATCAGTTGATCGCAAATGTGTCATTGACTACAGTAAAGGACAACTTACTGTTGGAGGACGACCTCACTTTAGAGAAAGCGATTACAATCGCTTGTCAAGTGGAAGCTGCAGTTAAAAATTCGTCATTACTCTGTAATTCCACTGCTACAGCTATGAAGTCGGTACAAGCCATTAGTATGGATACTAAGTACGGCAGAGGGGGAAAGGGTGCGCGTGCAACTAAGCAACCACACGCTGCTCAGAGACGATCGGACGATCGAAAACAAACAACGCCTGGTCAGCAACGTCGACAGTGCTTCAGATGTGGATCGGAAAAACATCTGGCAAATGATAAAAACTGCCCTGCTGCTAAAATATCATGCAGACACTGTGGCAAAAAGGGTCACTTTGCTAAAGTGTGTAAAGCAGCCGTGAGTGAAGTAAGAGAGGTGGTAGTTCCAGACGTGACTGTGCTCTGCGTGGATAGCATGAAAAAATCTGCTACAGCCAATGATAAGATCACATGTGAAGTGAATGTTGAAGCACCAGATGGTAATAAACACAAGTTACGACTGGTTGTAGATACGGGCGCATCAGTTTCCATACTTCCAGAAGCTGTGTACAAGAAACACTTTTCACAATGCACACTGAGTAAGCCCAAAATCAAACTAGTCACTTACGCAAAAGAGAACCTACCAGTTATGGGCTGTTTATCAGCATTAGTAGGTGTATCAGCGAATGACAGCGTTGTCCCAGCTACTTTTTATGTAGTGACTGCAGGATCTCCCTTGCTAGGGTTAGATTTAATTAGACTGCTGAAGCTGGACATTGTAAGTGGAAAAGTAAAGCACATAGACAATGAATGTGAACTCTCACCTGCACCTCCTTATACGGCTGAGCATTCCACACATCCTGTGTACACAGTGTCACCTGTATCTGCTACTCACCTCGGATGTGTGAAAGGATTCATCCACAGAGTGCAAGTTAATTCAACAATGACACCAGTACGTCAAAAATTGAGACGCTTACCTCTCAGCATCCGCAAGGAGGTGTCCACTGAGCTTAATCGTCTCCTTACAGCGGGCATAATCGAACCAGTTGATGCTTCTGAATGGGTGAGTCCGTTGGTGGTGGTACGTAAACGTGATGGCCATATTAGACTGTGTGTAGACCTCCGTGAGCCCAATAAGAGTGTGATTATGGATTGCAACCCATTACCTCACATGGAGGATTTGTTTTCAGAACTGGCAGGTGCTTCACATTACAGCCAAATTGATCTGAGTTCAGCTTATCACCAGCTGCCTCTCCATCCAGACAGTCGTAATCTGACTGCGTTCATAACGCACGAAGGCCTTTTCCGTTTCACCCGGGTTCCGTTTGGACTAGCGTCAGCACCATCAGCCTTCCAAAAAATGATGCAAACGGTCCTAAGGGAGCTGGAAGGTGTAAAGAATTACTTAGACGACATTATAGTTTATGGTAATTCTCAAGAGGCCCATGATAGGCACCTCCAAGCTGTTCGTCAAAGGCTAGAAGAGGTTGGCTTGCAGATTAACTTCAACTAAATCTCCTTCAACCAAACAAGCATTCCGTTCCTGGGCCATGTAATTTCTAAAGAAGGACTACGTCCCAGCCCAGATCACCTGACTGCCATTGCAGAAGCACCTCGACCTACAGACATGGTAGCTTTACGTTCGTACCTAGGGCTCACTTCATGGTTCAACAAATTTCTTCCGAACTATGCTACTGTGGTTGAGCCGCTGAGGCAGATGCTCAGAGCTGATGCACAAACACCACTACAGTGGAGTAAAGAAACTGTTGATAGCTTTGATATGCTTAAGAGAATGCTGCTGGAGAGCCCTGTTCTGTCTATTTATGATCCTTCCCTGTCGATGTTCATTACCACAGATGCTTCAGATTACGGCCTTGGTGCTGTTTTGACGCAGCTACATCCTGGTGGTGTTGAACGTGTGATAGCTTTTGCATCCAGGACGCTATCAAGAGCTGAGAGGAAATATTCTACTGTGGAGAAGGAGGCACTTGCGTGTGTTTGGGCGGTAGAAAAGTGGAGAACATATGTGTGGGGACATCGTTTCACCCTAAGAACTGATCATCAGGCCCTTACCACTCTCCTCTCCACAAATGGCATGAATAGAGCTGGCATA
The DNA here is from genome assembly GCA_033150135.1 of Gobio occitaniae. Taxonomy (NCBI): domain Eukaryota; kingdom Metazoa; phylum Chordata; class Actinopteri; order Cypriniformes; family Gobionidae; genus Gobio; species Gobio occitaniae. The sequence continues at coordinate 85,676 of JARQWZ010004462.1, read as the reverse complement.
AGGGTAGCTCGTTGGTCTGCTAGGCTCATGTGCTTCCAGTATGATCTACAGTACCGTCCAGGTAGTAAAAACTGTGTTGCGGATTGTCTCTCACGTATGCCACTGAACCACACAGACACCACTGTATCCACTGAAGAGGATTTGATTTCTGAAATCGCAGAAATTCAGCCATTTCTGACTGCGTTGCCGCTAGTGGATTTTAAAGCTGAATGCGAGGACTGTCCAGAGCTGTCACAGTTACGCCAGACAATTCAGTCAGGTTGGCCTAAACTGCAAAAGTCTGTCTCCAGTGACTTGCGTCCATACTTTCCTGTTAGACATGAACTGGCTGTTGAATCTCCATTGATTTTCAGAGGGAGTCGTTTGATTGTTCCTATTGCACTGCGGGAACGCCTCATCCACCTGGCACACGAGGGACATCAGGGGCTGGTGCGAACCAAACAGCGTCTGAGGGAGTTGTATTGGTGGCCAAGGATGGATGATCTTGTTCACACAATTCTATCTGCATGTGTGACCTGCCAGGCCAGTGATAAATCGGCCAAAACATTCACAGCTCCAATGCAGCCAGTGGAGTTCCCAAAAGGCCCATTTCAACATGTTGCTATTGATATAGTAGGACCTTTCGAGAAGGGAGCTACTGACTGTAAGTTTGCAATAACACTGATTGACTATTTCAGCAAATGGCCAGAAGTTGGTTTTGCTTCATCAGTAACAACAGAGGCTGTTCTGAAATTTCTGACCACTATCTTTGCTCGAGAAGGAAACCCCTGCACTATCACGACAGACAATGGACCGCAGTTCACTTCGTCTGAATTTGCTGATTTTGTGAAAACACAGGGAATAAAGCACATAAAGACCAGTGTTTATCACCCTCAGGCTAATGGTGCCATTGAAAGATTCAACAGGGTGCTTAAAGAATGTCTTCAGGCAGCTGAGATGGCTCGTAAGCCCTGGAAATCTGCAGTCCTGACCATGTTGAAGAACTATCGAGCAACACCCCATGCTACAACGGGTGAGACCCCTTTTCTGCTCTTAAGGGGCCGACCTATGAGAACAAAGTTGAACATTCTTCTGCCTGAGAAGAGCCCTGATCACTTTGCTCAGGTTAGAGCTCGTGTGACACAAAAGCAGAACAAAAGTAAACAATACACTGATCGTAAGAGAGGTGCTAAATTTTTGAAAATCGCGATTGGCGATAAGGTGAGAGTGAGGAAGCCTTTTCACGTGAAAAAAGGAGAAGCCCGGTTCACTGATCCGTTGTCAGTACAACAACAAACAGGACCGAGTACTTTCATCTTAAGTGATGGGAAAAGATGGAATTCAGCACGTCTTTCGCTATGCCCAGAAAGAGAGGAACACTCTGCACAAGATGAAATACCCGAAAGAGGCTGTACAACGGAGAATGCTACTTTGAGTTTGAATAGAGGCTTGAGACAGAGACGCCCACCCATGTGGACTCAAGACTATGTGATGGAGTAATGTGTCTGAAGAGAGAGAAATAAGTCAGACGAGGATATGTAAAGGGTGTAGGCGGATCGCTGCCCTATTTAAAAAAAAAAAAAATCAATGTACACTGAAATGTTTGATGAATGTTATGTGTTACCTTAAAGTATGAAGTGCACTAAGATTTCATTATTCTCATTTGAAATGCCTAGTTGAGAGTTTAGTTGAGACTGTGTTTGAATGCACAAGTGTTCATTTGAAAATTTTGTTGTTTGAGTAAATAAGACTTGAATTTCATTATCTTATTTAAAAAAAAATATATTATAAGAGAAGCAATTCTGTTTGAGTAACAGGGGAGATGTTGTGTTGGGAAGTATACAACACTTCATTCATAGTAATGGCTTACTATAACACATGTAATGTGGAACTGCACCACTAGGGGCTCTAGTGAGAAACTGTGTTGAGTAATAGGAAGAAGAAGAATAAAGTTTGAGTTTTGGTTGTACAACGCATGGAGTGTGTTCTGTAAAATGGTGTGTTCTGTGAAATGGTGAGAACACCACAGACAGAGTCTCACCATAGACACATTTGTCCAGGTTTTTTTTTTGACTCCAGATGCTTTCATTAATGGTCAAAGAGTCTCACCATAGTCACATTTGTCCAGGGTTTTTTTTTTTTTTTTTTTTGACTCCAGATGCTTTCATTAATAGACAGAGTCTCACCATAGTCACAACCGTCCAGGGTTTTTTTGACTCCAGATGCTTTCATTAATGGAAAAAGTCTCACCATAGTTACAACTGTCCAGGGTTTTTTTTCTTTCTATTTTTTCTCTGATTCCCGAAAACAAGTGAGTTTAAATGAATACGTATTCTAAGGGTTTTGCTACTATGTTCCTGATAGGAAGCTTCTACTGTTGTTCTAAGTAAGTTCAGTAATCCTTTGTTCTAGATTTTTATATATATATTTTTTTTATTAATATATATTTTTATTTTTCTATGTTCAGTTTAAAGAGTAACATTTCATTAATTTCTGTTAATGCAAGGGGTTTAAGAGACATGACAAAAAGAAAAAGTATTTTTTTATTTTGTAAAGGGAAGAAATCAAATATAATTTTTTTTGCAGGAAACCCATTCTAAGGTTGATGATGTTATATTTTGGTCTAAACAATGGGGAGATGAAGTTTACTTTAGCCATGGCACTTCAAGATCAGCAGGTGTCGCCATCCTCCTAAATAATTTCAAAGGTCATATTGTGTCCCAAATGGCAGATGATTTTGGTCACTGGTTGATTCTTATCATAAACATAGATGGTCTGAAATTTATTTTAGTCAATATTTATGGATATAACATCAGTAGACAAAACCGAAACCTACTTGAGCAAATTGGTTTAGAGTTAGACAATCTTAAATTAACACACTCGACTGATAACATTATCATTGGTGGCGATCCTAACCCTAACCCATGAATCCCTAATTCATGATGAATTTCTTGATAAATACCCTTGTAGATACTCTGTAAGTCATCCAAACACCATATTCATGAACTTCTGCGAAAAATACAATTTGGTTGATGCTTGGAGACACTTAAACCCAGAAATATCTAAATACTCCTGGTTTAGTTCAAGCCACAAATATAAATCCAGAATTGATCACTGGTTAATTGCAAATAGTTTGCTAGTTTATAATATTAGTTCTGATATTTCTGCTGCACCACTAACAGATCATAGTGTTATTCTACTACAGATCAAACCCAATGATAACAATGTCCACACACACACATATTGGAAGTTCAATTCCAGTCTGCTCAAAAATAATGACTACTGCCAAAAAATCTAATTATTAGTGAAAGAATATGCCAATTCTGAGGAGCTAACAACTGCTACCAAAAAATGGGAATTCCTAAAATATAAAATACGCCAATTTACCATCTCATTCAGTAAAATCCTTAAAAAAGATAGTGAAAAACAACAAGTAGACATTATTAATCAGTTAAATATGTACTGCAATAAACCAAACCCAACTGAAGACGATATTAAGCCTCCAACCTAAACTAGATGAAATTTACAGTCGTAAGGCCCAAGGGGCATTTATTAGATCCAGAGCTAAGTGGATTGAGGAGGGGGAAAAAAATTCATCGTATTTCTGTGGTCTTGAAAAAAGAAGACAAGAAAAAAATAGCATCAGATCCCTGATGATTGATAATAATGAGGTCACAAATGAAAGAGTAATATCTTCAGAAATCTGGAAATTCTATAGCCAACTCTATAGCTCTAAATTCTCTATCATGGACTGTCAGAATTTCTTTCAGGATATAGCAAAACATATTCCAAAATTAGAGGATGGCTTCAAACAAACATGTGATAATCAAATAACAATTACAGAACTAGACGCAGTAATTGGTCGTCTCTCTCTTAACAAAGCTCCCGGATCTGATGGTCTCACAGGTGACTTTTACAGACATTTTTGGGTTGATTTAAGAGTCCTGCTGCTACAAGTCTTTACTGAAATATTCGAAACATGTGTGCTTCCACCAACAATGAGACATGGAGTTATCATCTCTATCCCAAAACCTGGAAAAGATCCCAGAATTATAGATAACCGAAGACCCATTACACTCAGAAATTCAGACTACAAACTCCTAACTTACATCTTTGCTTCTCGTCTTCAAACAGGGATTTCAGATATTATTGCAGATACACAGTCAGGATTCTTAAAAGGAAGGTCAATTCATAACAATATAAGATTGGTAATGGACATTATTGAGTATAGAAGCCAAATAGAAGATGATGGTTTCCTTCTATTTCTAGACTTCTATAAAGCATTTGACTCTGTGGAACACCCATTTATTCTCTCGGTGCTCAAACACTTTGGGTTTGGAATCAAATTTAGAGAATGGGTTGGTGGCTTATATCGAGATATTAGTAGCTGTGTCCTATTACCTAGTGGTACCACCCCAAGCTTCAAGATTAATGTGGGTATCCCTCAAGGTTGCCCCATCTCACCATACCTATTCATCCTAGCCACAGAAATGCTAGCAATCTATATTAAAAACTGTAATGATATTAAAAAACTTAATGTACTTGGCACAGACATAATAATCAGCCAACTAGCGGATGACACAACGATATTCTTAAAAGATAGATACCAGATTTCAACAACTATTGCCAAAATTGAAAAATTCTCAAAAGCCTCAGGTCTAACATTAAACTTAAAAAAATGTGAATTGCTTGCTGTACACGACACTTCACTGAAAAACATCTGTAATATCCCTATTAAATCAGAAATCAAATACCTGGGAATTTACCTTTCCAAAGACCAAAAGCAAAGCCAACTTCTGAATATAGAAAATAAAATTAAAGAATGCAAATCAAGATTAAATAGATGGCTACAGAGGGACTTATCAATCATAGGTCGTATTTACCTAACTAAAATGGAATGTTTATCAAGATGTATTTACCCAGCCTATTCCAATGCCATTCCAAACAAATTGATTAAATCTATCAACCAAATCAACCTAAACTTCATTTGGAGAAACAGACCACATTATATGAAAAAAAGCCATATGGTTAAAGACACAAAAGATGGAGGACTAAAAGTTATTGATTTCGATTGCCTTAATGGAACCTTAAAAATAAATTGGCTAAAATCTTGGATCAAACATAGCAACTCTTTCTGGTATTGTATTCCAAAGACCTTATTCAAGAAAATTGGAGGATTAGAATTTCTTCTTAGAGCGGACTTTAATATTAATAAATTACCTATATCATTGTCAGAGTTTCACAAACAAATACTCTTGTATTGGAAAATGCTCTACACACATAACTTCTCACCCCATACATGTGTACTCTGGAACAACAGATATATTTTGCACCGCAACCGATCTCTGTTCTTTGATGATTGGTATGGGAAAAACATATGGTCCATGTCCGACTTAATGGATACCAATGGACATTTTTTTAATTATGAACAATTTTGCATTAAACATAAATTCAATCCCTCAAAATCAGACTTTTTAAAATTACATAAAGCAATACCCCAAGGTTTTGTCCTTCTAACAAGAAGCATTTTGACATATTATACGATTCAACCACAATTGGCCCCACTATCAATTCAAGGGATCTATATTCTGGATAAAAAATGCACTAATCACTTTATTAGAAAATGTTTTATTGATTATCTTTACCCTAACAGCCAAAATAAAAATAGCATCCTACAAAAATTTGATAAAGTTTCAATCATTAAGCTGAGAACAATGTATCAAACACTCCCTATACCTCCTAAAGTGAAAGAAACACACTTCAAAGTAATGAACAATATTTACCCCTCTAAAGATTTACTGAATTTTCGCTTTGGTATAGTTGATAATGTATGTACATTCTGTGAAAATGATGTTGAAACTACGGACCATGTATTTTTCTCATGTAATGTGATACAGACATTTTGGTGTGATATGTATAATTGGGTTAAGCTAAAGATGTCTTCACTCCCAACCTCTTTCTCTAGAGACGACATAACATTTGGATTGATATTACAAAACAAGGGTGATGAGCTTTGTATTAATACAATCGTATGTCTAGCTAAATTTTTCATTCACAAATGTAGAATTGTGAAATCATCTCCCAAATTTGTTGTTTTTTTAAATGAATTTAAAATGTATATGAAATCTTTGAAAATCTTAAAAGGTCCTAAAGCACAAAAAATATTTGATACCCTAAAACACTTCCCAACTGAGGTTAGTAACTGAACAATGACTGAAATCTCCTTGTGTCATATTATAATCTTTGTTTTTTTGTTTTTGTTTTTATTTTGGTTTTCTTTATCTTCCTCATAATTCACCCTTATTTTTATCACGAAGACTGTCTATAATTTCCTGCCTGTATTAAGAGCTGCTCTCTCTGGCTATGTATTTTCTGTATTCTATTCTGAAGAAACGATTTCTATGCAGCCATGTTTGTTTTGTAAATCTTATTATTTTCAATAAAAAAAAAAAATAAAAAAAAATAAAAAAAAAGAATCCTATGGGTGACGTCACTGACACTACGTCCATATTTTTTTACAGTCTATGGTTAAAACAGAGAAAACAGAACAGATGTCATTAATATATTGTGATATATATTGCAGTTTTAAAACATGTGTGGTCTAATTGTTTATTGATTGTGAAGCTTTGCTTACCTATTCTCTCTGAGAACTGGATTGTAAAAGTTCATCACCTGAATCTGGTGTATTAGGTGGTGGCCAAAACGATGAATATTCTTGAAATATTTCATTTTTTATTCTTTAATGCCTTCCATTTTACATTCCTTTGTTCATAAAACTGTTTAAAAAAAATTTCATTTGATGTTATATTGCTGTTTTCATGTTGATATATAATTGTTTGCAGCATCCCCACAGATATAAATGTAAAAATATTGTCACACCAATAAATCACCTTGAACTGATATACATCTATGAATCATACATAGGCCTAAATTATCATTTAAGGGAGTAATAAAAAAGTGAAGTTGTTCATAAACATCACAGATATGATATATTTTAAGACTGGATCAGAGACTGCTGTTACATGTGCAGCTGTAAAACCTCAGAAATGAAACATCAGTTAAACACTAGAGGGAGAAATCACATTCCCATATAAACATAGTACTAGAGATGAACTGACAATTGAGTTTACTGATGTTTTTGACTGATATTTATGTATGTCAGTGGTACACCGATCAGGCATAACATTATGACCACTGACAGGTGAAGTGAATAACACTGATGATCTCTTCATCACGGCTCCTGTTAGTGGGTGGGATATATTAGGCAGCAAGTGAACATTTTGTCCTCAAAGTTGATGTGTTAGAAGCAGGAAAAATGGGCAAGCGTAAGGATTTGAGCGAGTTTGACAAGGGCCAAATTGTGATGGCTAGACGACTGGGTCAGAGCTTCTCCAAAACTGCAGCTCTTGTAGGGTGTTCCCGGTCTGCAGTGGTCAGTATCTATCAAAAGTGCTTTTGCAGTATCTTTCAAGGGGGTTATGTTTTTGTCTGCATGGTGCGCATGCGTTGTAGAATGAGTGAGACAGAACAATTAAAGTGGTTATCCGTTCAGCTGTGTGCTTCATGTTAAATAACTAACTGAACTACTCCAACATAACATTGGCGACAAGGATGGCTGAGTTTAGCTTACCACCGCCGGCCCCTTTTCTTCCCGTGCCTGGTGAACCACATTCCATGGGCGAGCTGGATTGATGGCTTCACAGTGTATGTCGAGGCCATGAACTATGTTGATATACCAGTGTCACTGCCTCGGGGCTGAGGGACAGAGAATATATCGTGCTCTTGGGGAAGTTGAGACGTATGAGGAAGCCGTCGCCCTTCTCACACAGCACTTCACAGGCCAACAGCGAGTCATACTCCGCCGATATAAACTACGCAAGCATCTTCAGCGGCTGGGTGAGTCCTTGCAAGACTACGTGACTAATCTGCTTGACATGGCGCGCTCATGCAATTATGGGACGTTTCAAGATCAGATTGTTCGTGATCAGTTTATTGAAGGAATACTATGTGACAAGACTCGGGAAAAACTGTTGTTAGAACCTGACGAATTGACACTAAACCAAGCAGTTGTAATTGCACAGCAAGTGGAGGCTGCTCTCGAATGCTCCACACTGCTCGCTGACACGCGCCCCCCTGCGGACGTTCCCACGCAACAGCTCCGATCTTCCTGCCATTCAGGCCACTGTCATTTATCCACAGAAAATACTGAAGATAACAATGCAGGTGTTCCAGTGCAGTTTACACAGTTACAGCGAAACCAATGCAGTTTGAGCTTTTGCAGCAATTGTGGCTCCAGTTCACACAATTCAAGAGCCCAAAATTGCCCTGCACATGGACAGACATGCAGAAAGTGTTTAAAAAAAAAATCACTTTGCTAAAGTTTGCCGGTCGGCTTCCACTACACAAGCAGCACGAAGAAGACCCTTACCTGTCCGTAATGACTACACTGAGATCAGGCATGTATCAGCTGGTCAGGCAGCTTTTAGGACATGTACTTTGCTGCTGGAGGAGGTGAGCCTTCCACTCCTGATGGATACGGGAACAGCGGCATCGTTGCTTAATGCCAGTAGGTATCACAAGTTTTTCTCACATCTGCCTTTACAGCAGCCCTGCACTTCCCTCTGTGGCTACAACAGCTCCAAGATTGTGATGCTCGGCGTTCTCTGGGTCTCAGTACATTACGGCTCTAAACATCTGCCATCGTTTCCTTTCTACATTACTGAGCGGGGAGCCAACCTTCTGGGACTTGATCTATTTACAAGCTTGGGATTCACACTTCGAGATGAAAAGGGCTCCGATATTCATCATGTCACCTCCACATGGCAACAGAGATGGCCATCGCTGTTCGACGGACTGGGCTGCCTTAAAACATTCACCCATAGGCCTTTAGTTGACCCTGCTGTGCCGCCGGTCATACAGCCCCTGCGCAGAATTCCCCTAGCCCTGCGGGAGGAAGTTACTGCGGAGCTTCAAATGATACTGGACATGGGAGTTATTGAGCCAGTCAATGCATCCCCCTGGATTTCAAACCTGGTCATCGCAAAAAAAAAATCGGGAGGAATACGAGTCTGTGTTGACTTGCGCTCTGTAAATAAGGCGGTTATCCCAGACAAGTACCCTTTACCCACAGCTGAGGAGCTGACCGCTAACTTCTATGGTTTGACGGTCTTCTCAAAACTGGACCTGCACCAAGGTTATCTGCAGGTGCCGCTTCACCCTTCTAGCAGAGACCTCACAGCATTCGTCACACACGCTGGGGTATTTCGTTATACTCGTATGCCGTTTGGCCTAAGCTCTGTCCCCAGTTGCTTTCAAAAGGTAATGACCACCATTTTGGCTGGAATTCCCGGAGTTGCAGTATTCTTGGATGATATAGTAGTCCATGCGCCAGATGTCCAGACCCATAACGACCGTCTCAACAGGGTGGCCAGTGCTCTCATGGCACATAACCTTACGTTAAATGGAGAGAAATGCACTTTTGCAGCCATAGACTTTGTGGGGTACCGCCTCACGTCTAGGGGCATTGCCCCTCTTCAGTCAAATATTGAGGCGATATACAGAATCCCAGAGCCCACCTACACCTCCCAGGTGGCCTCGTTTCTGGGCATGACAGCCTATTACCTTCGGTTCCTGCCTCAGTACTCCCAAACCACGGCACCATGGAACTGGACTAGTGCGTGCTCCGAGGCCGTTCAAACACTGAAGTCCCAGCTTACCACACCTCCTGCCCTAGCTCACTTCGACCCGACAACCAGCCTATCGTCACCTGCGATGCCTCCACACAGGCACTGGGAGCAGTGCTGTCGCAGATGCAGAACGGAGTGGAAAGACCTGTAGCATTTGCTTCCAGAGCCTTGACCCCCACAGAACAGCGCTACTCTGTAGGTGAACGCAAGGCCCTTGCTTGCGTCTGGGCAACTGAAAGATGGCATCTCTTCCTCTATGGTCGGCACTTCACCCTCCGCACAGACCATCAGGCTCTGACCACAATCTTGTCAGCCTCTGGCTCAGGTCATAAACCCCTGTGTCTGCACAGATGGGGTGAGCGTCTAAGGCAGTATGACTACCAACTCAAGTTCACGCCAGGGAGGGACAACGTGGTTGCTGATCTCTTATTTCGATCAATTGATGCACCCACACCAGCAGCCTCGCCAGGCAATGATGACATGGAGCCAGACCTCATTCAGATGCTCCACACACCTCTGCAAGAAGCAGTGTCCCTGGAGCAGCTGCAGAGGGAGTCCAAGTGTGACCCCACACTGACAACACTGCGCACATATATATGCTCGGGATGGCCAACACGGGTGGCAGAGGACCTAAAACCTTTTGCTGTTGTGTTCTAGCACTAGGTTTGCGGGGTTTCAAGGGGGTTACGTTTTTGTCTGCATGGTGCGCATGCATTATAGAATGAGTGAGACAGAACGAGTGAAGTGGTTATCCGTTCAGCTGTGTGCGTGTGCTTCATGTTAAATAACTAACTGAACTACTCCAACATAACATTGACCCCTGTCCACCGCTGAAAGCGCCAACATTGGGCACATGAGCATCAGAACTGGACCACGGAGCAATGGAAGAAGGTGGCCTGGTCTGATGAACTGGTGGCTGTGGCTCTTTCAGCAGATAATGCACCGCCACAAAGCAAAAATGGTTCAGCAATGGTTTGAGGAGCACATCAACGAGTTTGAGGTGTTGACTTAGTCTCCAAATTCCCCAGATCTCAATCCAATCGAGCATCTGTGGGATGTGCTGAACCATGTCCGATCCATGGAGGCCCCACCTCGCAACTTACAGGACTTAAAGGATCTGCTGCTAACATCTTGGTGCCAGATAGCACAGCACACCTTCAGGGGTCTAGTGGAGTCCATGCCTCGACGGGTCAGGGCTGTTTTGGCAGCAAAAGGGGGACCAACACAATATTAGGTTATGCCTGATCGGTGTATATTTAATAAATAAATAAATATATAAAACTGATAAATGGCGCCATCTGGTGGTTTCAAGAACAGCAGCTGAAACAGCATCACAGCAGCTCAACCCCTAACATGTGTCATGATGTCTAAGTTAATATATTTCAGTGCTTATGTCATATATGAGTGCATTCATACAAACAAGTAGTGAAGACGTTCACAGACACTTACAGCCCTGATAAATATCACCCCTTCAAATGAGTGGAAATCAATTAATTTACTGCAATCTTCCACTACTTTAGGACTTCAGTAATACTGTTTTGTGATTTTATTCAACATAAGCCTTTTACTTAAAACTGTTACCACTTGAATCTCCTGTGATGATATAAAATATACCATTTAGAAAATATATATTTATTAAAAGGCCAAAAACCTTCCTCACTCTTCACCAGCCTTTACTTGTGGTCTTTGTATTTGACCAATCATGTGATGTATTGTTGGTATTATGCCCCAGTGTTCAAGTAGCAAAGAATGCAAGGGCATGCAGGCCCAAAGAAATGACACACACACACACACACACACGCACACACACAGGGTGACGTAGCCAATATCACTTCCTGTTTCAGATGGTGTATATCACCAAGTATAAGAATAGTTTTCTGATGCATAAGGGAAATGCAAAAAAATGTGTTTTGCATGTGAATTTAACTTGTGTTAATACACTGTGACCTTAAAAGCAGCAGGTTTTGTAAATACAGAGTGTGTAGTTTAAATCAATCTTTAACTAACATACAAACACCTATTATAATATTAGCAAACTGCACACTAGTCACAAAAGGCCTCAGAGTGTCTCTTCATGCCGAGTGAAACCTGTTCAGTCTGTAATTCAGACGACACTCGAGCAGCTCAGTTTGTGAGTTAAAGTGAAACCTGCAGTGGTCTGATCTATTTACCTCTGAACAGAGATGTGGTTTGATCTGATGGTTAGACAAACAGCTTCTGCATTAGGCTATAGTTAAATATAGTAATTATAATTTATAAGTTGCTTGCAAAAAAAACCTTAACCCCTTGATCCATCAACAGTAATGTGTGGCAAAACAACAACAACAAAACCTGTAGGCCTATGTCCATTGTGTGAAGTAAATGTGAATGGTGCTGTGTGCAACTGCCTCAAGTAAAAACACTCACCCCACATCTCTATTCTGAGAGGGACGCGAGTGTTGACTTAGCAAGATGCTAACATGATTAGCACACTGCTAGATGGCTGATGCCTTTGATGATATCAAGACGATAATTGGTTAATTTTCCCATTATTGTATTAAAATTGTATTATTACTTGTAGTTGTATTATAAGGCTAGTATTATTAAATTAATATTAGGACCCACAATTAATTTGCCTTCCCGACATGTGCGTATGAGTATTGATTTTTCAAACAGACTACAAAACTACATCCCACATCAAAATTGAGTTGTAAGGTGTATTCACAAATTTTCAAGAGTGCTTGTTATGAGATGCATCATTCATATACAGTTGTTGTTTAAGCCAAGGCGAAAATGGCTTTGTTCCAGGCACGTGCAGAGGGGGGGGGCTTTGGGTGCTCGAGCCCCTGCCCTTTTTCAAAATGAATCAAAAGTGCCCCTCTCAGACAGATATAATGATAATATCGTGGTCAATAAAACTAAATAAATGTGATTATTATAACATGACATTGATGACAATGTATACAGTAGTTAACGAACGGCACAAAAGTCGGACAATTTCTGTTGAGGCGTTGCCATAACGCCTTGCCATGGGTTGCGTGCGTTTTGATTGACAGCTGATTTTCCTCTGCTCGGAAGCGGCTCTCGAGCCAAATATGGTCCTTTCACAGAGTGTGTGGCCTTACGGGGAAAAAAGTAAACCAATATTTTTTTTCATCCATAATCAGAGCTAATGTGTTGATTTAATTACAAATCTATATATTATATATTTTAAAGTATTACACAATTCACCAATGCGTTTGTCATGTATATACACCAACCAATCGTGATCTGGCAAAGCAAGTTCAAATTCCATTGGGCATTAGCCTGGTTTTACCAGACTCTTGTACATTGAAGGAAAATGAAAATTGAGCGGAAGTACGTAGGAGGGCGGAGCCAGGCTAATTGGGCATGTGAAGTGGAGCGGTAATTTTCTGTTCTTATGACAGATAGAGACTCGTATCAGTTCAACTTCAAGCGGCAGCGCGCGGCGCGCGAGTGAACGCGATCATCTCTTCCTAAAGAAATGAATATCTAAAGGTATGTTGAGGAT
>JARQWZ010004462.1:0-67500 GCA_033150135.1 Gobio occitaniae | reverse complement strand
GATGTTGAGCCCCTGCCCCTTTGAAAGTGCAAGTGAAAGTGCCCTTTTTGATCGTGCCGCGAACGTGTTTTCTACCAAGCGGAACGCGATTCTTACCAACACACCCCCATCCCCTGCCCCCCACCCACCCCAAACAGAACGCTGTTGTCCCTGCCCCCACATATATCTGTGCACGCCACTGTAGTTAACACTATCTCTGCAATCAGTAACAGGTAAAGGCAAGTGGTTTATCATTAATACAAAGTCTGCAGAAGATTTCATCATACTTCAGCCCTGTTCAGTCCCTTCAATCTGTAAGAAAACAATGAATCAAAGAAGGTTAATGAGAAAATAAACAGCATTAACAGCTACAGAAATCAACACATCTGTCATTAATCAGTGAATTAGATTCTGTTTGAATGTTTAGTTCTTATCAGAAAGATTTCAGTGCAGGTAATTTCATATTTATTACAAAGACAATACAGTAGCAGTATCTTACCTCATTGATGGGACGTAATAATACAGGATCATCAGGATCATCAATGTTTATCTCCTTTAACTCATCTGCATTGAAAAACACACACACACACACACACACACACACACACACACACACACACACACACACACACACACACACACACACACACACACACACACACACACACACACACACACACACACACACACACAGTCAAAACACTAATTTGGCACAATAAAGATTATTTTTTCTTCTTACTACAGTATCTGTAGTTGATACTTGCCCTTTCTGGAGCTCCTGTGGCGATAATAAATCACACCAGTAGCTGCAAACACCAGCAGCAAAACAACAGCAACTATTCCTGCTACAGCACCTGAAGACAGACCTGAACCTGGAGACGGATCTGAACCTGGAACAGATGAAGAGAGACTAGGGGTGTAACGGATCGCAGTTGAGACCCACAGTTCGGCACGCACGTGACCCGCGGATTTATTGTGCGTTTTTTTAAACTTGTGGATTAATCTGAATTGTTTAGCGATCGCAGACTAAAAGACCGTTTTTCTGCCGATATTGCTTTATAAGTGATCTCGTTCCTTTAAACTCGATGCTGAGTTTCAGAGAAACACATGTGTTCACGTGAACAGGGCATGTTAATCAGTCAACAGTGGCTAAGTAGAAGAACTTGAAAAGCCTCCCGCATCATTCAAATCGCATGTATGGGAGCATTTTGGCTTCCCCGTAAAATATAATGATGACGGAAGACGGGTGTGGATAAAACTGTAACAGTAGGCACTGTGGCACGAGAAAGCCATATGAAAGTGGCGCATGCATGGCACCTGCTGACGCCCGTTTCACACATACTCCGTTTGCAGTGTGTAGCCTATGCGGTGCGTATTTCTTTCCGTACCCATGTTAACGGATACAGCTTTCACACTGCACGCAGCTTAGGTCCGTCAGTGGGTTCAGGAGCGCGTGGCCATACAGCTGTGCTGATCATTTCCGCATAGACTCTATTGTTTGATGTGAATTAAAGTGACAGCGCATCCGCATTAAACAAACATGTATCGATGCGAAAATCTAGTAATTCCACCACAGATGCATATAATGTAAAGTCTACTCTGTTTCAAAGTCAACACATGGCTTTTTGCCTCGAGTAAAGCAAGGAAAACGGCCTTTAAGTAAACAAGGAGAAATAATGGAGAGCACCTGTCCTTTCTTGGAGGTGGAAAAACAAAGTTCTTTATGACCTGCAGGATTTCTTGTAAAAAGATTTAAAACCAAAAGAAAAGACGAGAGTTGTTTTTTTTTATCATAAGTTTTAATTTAAAATGTTTGTTATTTTAACATAGTCTATAGCCTGTTTTGCAACTTGCATGAGCAACGTAATATATCAGGGCTCCAGAGTGCGACTAAATGGTCGCATTTTGCGACTAAAATTTGAGAGTGTGCGACTGAATTTTACATCCAGTGGCACATGTGCGACCAGTAAATTTGCCTGCTGTCGGTACTGAAGAAATTAAGAAAATACACTTACTAATTATAATTGATAGACGTAATGTCTGGCACTTCTATCTTTGCCAGCCGTTTCTATATGAGAGAATATTAAACCATTTGTCCGTGATGCATTTTTGCCATTCGCAATCCAGAAGAGAGAGAGAGAGAGAGAAAGCGAACAAGCTCTCTCACGTGGAGCTCCAGCGAACACCACACCACAGTCAGCTTTAATGAGTGACGATGGCCAAGAGAACTACACAAAAGTTTAGTCTTCTTAAACTTTAGGGATGTGCTGTGATATTAATCTAATTTTATTTTCGATTTTGGCTTCCAAGAATTATAAAAAGATGGTATGAGGTAAAACTCTTCCTATAGCCGTGTTCGCCGAGCTCATCCTTCCCTTCACAGCCTTGCGCTGTCATTTCTCCCTAAACCTAAACTAAACGTCAGATTCAGTGATTGTTGTAAACTGCAGTCTCTACTGTTGCTAAACTGTGGGATGTGTTTGATAATAAAGAGCTATTAAATGCACAATAATCCGCGCAAGAGACTGTTTCCAACTTCAAGGCGGCTTATGTGTGTGTGCTGCGAAATGGACCGACTGGCACATTATATTGTAGGCTTCGTGTGCGCGTCTAAACCATCAAATAAACAACAAATAGCCGGTGTCAAAATGACCGGATTGGAGAGTAGTTATTTTAACAGTTTATATCTTAAATGGGCGTAAATAGTTTGGAGAAATAGGAGAATATGATATTAGGCTATTAGTTCTGAATTCGATCGGTCTTAAAGGGGCAGCGTCTAATAAACCTGCTGACGATTGAGCCATTAATTCGAATCGAACAAAAGGCAAATAGAAAATATTCACATCTCTTGAATTAATAACTTTAGCTTTTATAAGCATTAATCTATCAATTTATTAGGGCTGTAGCGATACACTAATCTCACGATACGATACTCGATATTCAGCTCACGATACGATATATATCACGATATTCAGCCAACGATACGATTCGATATAATTCGATACACTTACATCATTTTCTGAAAGATTTAAAGGGGACAGAGTGATTTTGGTGACATCTTGTGAGTGTTTCATTTACTTGGATTGAATTAACTGAACTGAAAACTAAAATCATCAATTACACAATATTTGTCTCTGACGGGACAGAGAGTTTACAGCTTGCAAATGCTGGACAAAATGAATCAAAGATGTGTTGAGAAAATTAGTTCCATTTATTGAAACAGTGCAAACTGTAGCTTACAAGCCTTTGAAAAGTAAATAAAGTGCAGTATTGCAATTAAAAATGGAGTTTTAAAAAGCTTGACACTGACATTTGGTAGTATTTCCAGAGTACTTCACGTTTGTGTCACACAGCTTGCAAACCAACCGCGATGCTTTGTCTAAGTCAAGGGTCTCCAACCTTTTTTCATTTGAGAGCTACTTTTTAAAAAAGAAAGTCAAAGAGAGCTACTCATGTTATATAATACTTAAAACTCTTAAATAATGCATCATAATTCTCATAATAACAACTATCCAAACTGTAATAAATAAATGTTTTATTATATATGATGATAATCATAAGTAAATAATACATAAACATGTAAAGGCTGTATGCTGTTTAAAAGTAAACATTGTTTATAAATGAAAGATCAAGTGAAAAATAAGCAACCATTAATAATTATATAATTAGTATTATTTATTTCATAATTATTATTAGTAGTAGAGACGTATTATTATTACATAGAGACGTAGCTAAATTTACTGTAGGCTACAATCTGTAGTCAATCTTCACAATCTCTTCACGTTAAACCGAACTTTTATTTTGACGGGTTGCCGTGATTACCAGTGTCTGTGTTCATGATGATATGACAGTGGGTGCGTCTCAGTCATTCAGCTCCTAGTTCAGTCAGGGCACTGATCAGGGATCAGCCCATTGACTCATGTCCTGATCAGTGCCCTGACTATTGAACCAGGAGCAGAATGAGACGCAGCCAGTTTTCTCAAATGAAACGGTAAATTATCATGAAGTGACGGTTTATGCGTTCGTATCGGCAGAGACTACAAGAGCGAGTGCGCGCGCGGCGCTCGTCATCCACACAGACGCAGAACATGCAGGAGTAATATTTAAATAGTATTTTGCAGTTTATTATTTACAGACACTAGTATATATTCGGCTTCAGTCTGGAGCCCTGCGCTTAAATGAACACGGAAGCGACTGAACGCAGCTGCTATGGTGAGCTATTTTTAGAACAGACCCGCGGGCAACTCGTGTGGTCCTTGCGGGCGACTCATGTTGTTGACCCCTGAGTCTAAGTCGTCGCTTTCCTTCTTCTTTTTAAACCCAAAGTGCTCCCACACATCTGCTTTTAAGCATGAAGGCGCTGGATTTATATTCGCCGCCATTTTCTTGAATCTCCTCGCTCTGACTCCGTAAACAAGAAGAGGTAGACGTCGGCGTCTGTGTGAAGTTAGTAGTACGGGTAACTTGCTCTACAGCGATACTAGCGGCTGGCTGACCAAATCGCTCTTCCTGCAACGCAAATGGGGGTAAACACGGGGATTTGAATGGGACTTATGTATCGATACTCGCGGCTTAAAAATCGATACTTTCTTGGGAGAAAAAATATCGATTTATATCGCAGAATCGATAAAATTGCCCAGCCCTAGACTAGACAAGTGTGAGAGGTCTACTCTCTCCCTGAGAATGTTGACATCCTAATCTTTAAAAAAAAATAAAAATAATTGTCATTATAAGCTCAGACCCATTTTCACGTCTCAGGTTGTTTTTTACATGTTACACTTTAACAACTGAGTAAAATTGTATTTATTCAGATGGTTATTTATTTTATTTTTGTTAAAACCATATAGGTTTTTTTTTTTTAACACCAAAAGTTCCTTGTTAACCTATAAACCATATAGGTTATGTTAACACCAAAAGTTTTCATGTAATAAAGGGAAAGCAAAAAAAATGTGTCTCCTCCCCCTTTTATTCTGATCCGAAAAATTATCTGATCCGTGACTCATGATCCGTAGTGTGATCCGAACCGTGAGTTTTTTTGATCCGTTACACCACTAAGAGAGACCGTCATTAGTGTGAGTGAATCCGACAGATTGATCGAGAACATCACATATAGAGATATCATACAGTCAGAGAGAGGACATCTAAATCTGATTCAGTTTAAAGTAGATCCCCGTTTCATACAGTGATGTCAAAAGTACAGTTAAGAGAAACAGTTAACAGAACTAAAATAAAGAGATGTAACAATACCATCTTTCTTTATATTCTAATGTAAGGGTGTTTTCACTGCCAAATGCCTGAATGACTGAATTACACTCACCAGTGACAGTAACTTCAAAGCTCTTTACACTGCTGATGCTGATGCTGCGGCGATGACGACGGCTGCTGCTGCTGCTGTTGATCTGTAGTTTATAGAGTCCAGAGTCTGCGGTTCTGGTGTCTGTGATGGTCAGAGATCCAGTCTTATTCAGCTTCAGTCGGTCTCTGAATCTCTCATTACACTGATGATCTGCACAGATCGGACTCTGATCTCCAGTGATTTCAACGATGTGATTGTCATTAAAATACCACCTCATCACATAATTTGAGTGTTTTCTTACACCAGGATCTAAAGTGACAGATTCTCCCTCCTTCACTGACTTTCTCTTCATTTCATCTCGTTCAGCAGCAGAAACACCTGAAACACAAATCAACAGATGCTGGAGGATCTTTTTTGGGGAAAAGAAAATTGAAAATAATTGTGGATATTACAGCTCTTTTTTAAATTTCAGTCTGTAAAGCAAAGTTACTTTTTCAAGCATGTTAATTTGTCCATTAGGAAGAAATAAGATAATAATAAGAAATAAAAGTTGTGTAAGAAATGACAGACTTCCTCAACAGATTCCACTTCGAGACAGGAGGCTGAACAAGCTCATTTAACACATTGGCTAAGAGAAGAACAAAGTCAACATTTTTGTTGTTTTTGGCACTATTTGGGTTGATCAAATCCTGAATGGGGGCAGGTGAGGGACACAGAACCATCAATAGCCACTTTTCCACTGTCGGCCAGTGCGAGTCAGGGATCGGACCTCAAGCACCGGGGCCAAAATCAAGTTGTGTTTCCACTGTCGGGCCAGTAGCCCCGCAGCACTAACCAAAAACCCAGTCTTAACACGCCCCCATTATGGAAGTCCAAAGCTGCCAATATTAAAAATAAATAAATGCATAAATAAATATACAAATAAAAGTAAAAGATAAATATATAAATAAATATACATAGCAAAGCAAAAAAAAAAAAAAAAATGTGTTATACATTTATTTCCTTATTTATGTATATATTTATTTTTTCCCATATTTATTTATTCTTTTATTTATTTCCACATTTATTCATTTCTACATTTATGTATTTCTAGATTTATTTGTGCGTAGGGTAATGATGAGGGCGTGGTTTACCTCAGACATAGCAATGGAGCTCAGAGTAGGCAGGGGCGAAGGGCTGAGGCCACAGTGACACCTTGTGGTCAACATACAACAAGTATAGCTTACTGATGTTTATACTGTCTGTGACTTCGAGGTATATGGTCAAAATCTTAAATCTTACTATGGATAGGCTACTCTTTATTCTGGACATGGCCGTAGAACATCGTCTGGTTTGGATTTGTAAAATGTCCTGAACTAACAAACATGAACAGCAACATCTTCAACAGACAGGGACTCTGAAATGGAAGCGCTTATATGGTCAGAAAACACAGAAAGGAAGCAGCGCACATATAGGCTACAGTGAAGTCGACGCAAGCATACTGAGCAATGCATTTGAAACAAGACCACATATTCACTTCACATTCATATTTCCTATTTGTACGCACAACACGTGACAAACACATTAGAGCTTAGATTGAGCTCAACAAAAATCAAGCCGGTGTGACGCTCAGCTCAATAATCCGCTCTATACCAGTTAGGGTGACCACCCGTCCCGCTTTGCGTTGTACCGCACAGCATTTTCACCCCTTGTCCCGCAAGTCGCATATTGAGAAAATGTCCCACATTTTCATCATTCTGTTGGTTTTAATTATGATATTAAGAAAACATGCATGCGTTCCTTTGCCTTTTTAAGAAAGCATTTTATTTATTCTTTTTGCGGCATCGTTTTTCATCTATATTTAACAGCGCTTCGTCAGAAGTAACATCCCGCCTTACACAAATACAACTGCCATTTTTAAAGTCCTATCCAAGACCAATGGTTGAAAAGAAAGGAGTAAACACGGTCACTAGTAGGTTGTGGCGGCTGTCAATCAAAATGTGATTCGTTCAATGTGTTCCCTGTCAGAAAACTATTGGATAATTCAGTAAATTGGTTATATTCTTAATATATAATATAAATTAATATATAAGACTGTCAATTAACTAATTTCTTGTTGTTTTATATTTTTTTTGTTCATTATTTATTTTTTGGGATTTTAGTTGGACTTGGTTAGAACTGTTTTGAAAATAGTTATCTGCATGATGCCTTTGGGCTCAGTGATGTTGAATTTAAATGACAATAAAGATTATACAACAGTTTCAGGTTATGTTTTAGTGTTGGTAACATGTCCCACATTGTCCCACACAAACTTAGTAATCGTCCCTCTTTTGGTTTGTTTGATGGTGGTCACCCTAATACCAATGAATTTCGTTTTATATAAATTGTATCTTAATTTTAATCAAGGTTTCGTCAGACAATTGCCTGGATTTAATAAATAAGAAGCAAATGTGACAAAAATCGTGAAGGGAGCGACCACTTTTCATTGCACATGAACTGGAGCAAGTTTAAAATAAAACGAAAATCAGCAGCTACTTGCCTCACAGACCAGGGGCGCGGGAAGTGGGGGTGCTGAGGGTGCTGCAGCACCCCCTGGTTTCAAAGGATTGCAATGCACATTTTTGTTCATTTTCATTTATTCATTTTTAGGATTTAATCATTTATTTGTAATAAACATTTTAAGTGGCCCATTCAAAAGTATTATTTATATGTTGAATTATGTTTTTAAAACATAACCTACATGAGGTCATATTGTGACCGTTGCGGTGTGTGCGTATAGAAAGAGCGGTAATATTTCCTCCAGTGGAGCGCGCCTTTCTGGAGATTCCGTTGATTTCTGAAGCTCATTCCGCTCAGCACCGCGCGCTCAACCCAGAACTCCCTTTGTGACATTCTTGATCAAATATAGGCCTATCTGAAATAGGGCTGCCCCAGACTAAGGTTTTTTGTTTCTTTTTTTTTCTTTTTTTTTTTCTAGTAGTTGTTCATTTAAGCCGTTGTTCACGCAGCACGCCGCCTCCATGTCATTGTCTGTTATAGGCTATTTGCTTATTATTTATTAAATCCGGGCAATTTGGTTGATCAAATATTTATTAAAATTAAGATACAATGTATACAAAACGAAATTCAATGTAAGGCTTTCAACAAAACAAAACTTATTGCAGTATTATTTAACTTATTGAAGACCCCCGTCTTCTGATAAAGGCTATTATGCATCTTATGTGTCCTGTTCACTTTTCAACGTAGCCTACATTTAATAAAAAAATAACATTATAATATTTAAACTGAAACTAAATACGTGTTTTAATGGCTACAAGCAGTGTTGGGTGTAACTAGTAACTAAGTAATTAGTTACTGTAATTTTCCCTTGAAAAAGTAAAGAAAAGGGATTACTCTTATTTTTTCTGTAATTTAATTACAGTTAGGCTACTTCTGAAGTAATTGAACTAAATACAATTATATATAATAAAATAATGGAATTAACATCAACATTTAAAGTCTAACTTTAAAATGCATGTTTTTATGTATCCTTCTAACATTTGTAATACTTTGGTCAGAATAATTGATGTAGTTTTATATTATTTATTTTAATGAATTAAAAGAACCGTTTCAAGTCTATCCTTGAATCGCTTAACTAGTCGAGGTTGATATAGATTTGGGAAGTAGCCTAATTAGTAATAAGTAATTAAATACATTTTGGAGAGAGTAATTTGTAGCTACAGTATAGGCTAATCAAATTACACTATTGAAGATGTAATTAGTAACTAGTAATTCATAACTTTTTTAGAGTAACTTACCCAACACTGGCTACAAGTAGGCCTACAGAGAAATGTCATATCGGAGCGGGATTTGAGCGCACGTCACTTTACCGGTGAGCGGTTGTTTACATGCTCTGGTAAGGTAGGCAGTTTCTTTGCGTCAATTTGTATTTCCTGTACCAACCCCCCCCCCCCCCCCCCCCCTCAAAAATCACAGCACCCCCAACCTAAAACATCTTCCCGCGCCCCTGTCACAGACATGAGAAATATGTGTATAGAAAGCTTGAAATGTCCACATTTAAATGAAACAATTTGAAACAAAACGAAATAGGCGAGTTAAGCAATGCGCAGTATTCACGTGAGCAGCTGGGGTCTCAGAGCGGCTCTGTTCAGAATGCTGCGCTTCATCAATGCGTGCAGTGCCGCCGTTCCCGCATCACACCAGGGGCGTGGGAAGTGGGGGTGCTGGGGGCACCTCCTGGTTTCAAAGGATTGCAAATGCAATGCAAATTTTTGTTCATTTACATTTATTCATTTTTAGAATTTAGTCATTTATTCAGGGGCCAAGCACCGAAGGTGCGGAGCCCCTCTTGAAACCGTTAGATTTCTTCTTATTATTATTATTCCGCCATGTAAGTCTATGGCAGCCCATAGAACTGTTTGTGGGAAAATTATGAAATTTGGTACACTGATAGAGGTCATTACCAATAGTAACCACACCCATTTTGGAGTCTCTAACTCAATCCCTCTAGCGGCACCACCTTTCCAAAGTTTGACTCATATTTTTGCTAATAACTTTTGAACCCTAAGAGCTAGAAACAAAATCCCTTTTTCCTTCGATTCCTTGGTTCAAGTCGATTCGATTGCACCATATGACGTCATTTCTGTCATGAAAAATTTCCCGCCATTTTTAATAAACCGAAACCCAACTTTTTTGAACTCCTCCTAGGCCGTTGGTCCGATTTACACGAAAATTCAACCAGATCATCTCCAGACAGTGCTAACAAAAAAACATGGAATTCAAGTTGATTCGTCAAATCGTTTTCGATTAACACACAAACAAATTTTACATAACGTTTGCAAAAACACACTTAAGGCAATATCTCCGCAACGCTTTATTGTATTCAAACCAAATTTGGTACAAATCATCGCAAGCATGACCTAAGGTAACAAGCAGCGTTTCGGCGCAGCGCCACCTACAATTTTACCATATTGGCCATTTTGACTGTCGGCCATTTCGAATTATGTACTAAAATGCTGTATTTTATGAACGCATGAACGGATTGTTATGAAACTCGATATGGGTCATCAGCACGATAACCTGAAATAGCCTGACAAGTTTCAAAACAGCGCCACCTAGTGGAGATTTTTTTCCCCCAAACGCTTATAACTTTGGGTGGGGTTGACTTATTTTCATGGGACTAACTTTTTTTGTCTCCTGAATCCTTGCCGAGTCCAACGATACCAGACTTTCGGCGTATGGTTTGTGCAGCGCGGTAATTTAGCGCTTAAAAAACGTTAGCTGATATCTTCGAAACCGCTAGTCCGATTGAGACGAAACCAGCGCCAGAAAATCGGAAACATAGGTCGATTAATATATGTATTGGCCCAAATGTCAAAATATTGATAGTAAGGGGTAGTAAAATCCAATCAAAGTCAGGTGTCAGTAATTGTTTACATGTTTTTTCATATGAATGTCTATAACTCCAAAACGAAATGAGATATTTTCACCAAAATTGACACGCACATGTATGGGCTCACTCCGATGACACATAAAAAAAATTGTAGGATTGTGCCTCTTGGTGGCGCTATAATAGAACAAAACATGAC
Source organism: Gobio occitaniae (assembly GCA_033150135.1). NCBI lineage: Eukaryota > Metazoa > Chordata > Actinopteri > Cypriniformes > Gobionidae > Gobio > Gobio occitaniae. Next base: position 56,658 of record JARQWZ010004462.1, on the reverse strand, counting down.
ATTGGCTCTATACAACTCAATGTTTTAATGTGGTGTTTTAACGGTTTTGCTTCAAATGTCTTTACTCATTTTTTCAGTTGGTCTGCTGCTATCTTCCTTGTTTGCTTCTGTTGCCCCGTTAATGGCTGCTTGCAGCTATATTTGTAATAAACATTGTAAGTGGCCCATTAAAAAAGTATTATTTATATGTTGAATTATGTTTTTAAAACATACATTAGGTCAGGGGTCCCCAAACTACGGCCCGCGGGCCGAATACGGCCCTCCCCCACATTTGGACCGGCCCTCTGAACCAAAGTCCTGCACGGGCGGGTACCCGACGGGTGATCCGCGAATATTGCTGAAACGGGTGAAAAAAACATCCTAACTGTGTCGGATACGGGTGCGGGTCGGACACAGGACAAACACGGGTCTAAACACGGGTTTTAAACATCACGTGCAAACGAATATATATATAAAAATATATGCATGTATATTGTAGATGTGTTCCTAAAAAAAGTATGCATATTTTTAGCAACACATCTACAAAAATATGCCTTGCCTGTATTTCAAGTTGATAAAATAATTTCAAATCCATTTTAGTTTATTTGTGGCCATGTGGCGCGCGCGCGTGCCCTCCTAGGAGATTCACAACCGCGCGCGATCTGCCTGCACTGCAGTCGGCGAGATGATCCTGAGGAGCTGAAGAAAAGAGAGCCGCAAATGTGGAACTTCATCGCTGAGGAAGCACGCAGATAACCGTGGTAACAAACCAAGCACACGCAGTTCTAGCAAACAGTATTTTTCAAAAGGGGACAGAACTGAAGGTGCCTCGTAGAGATGATAAGGACACATAACCATGTTTGACACCTCTGAAGTTGTCCTTGTGTTAATGGTCGTGTAATAACTTCTGTATGTACCGGTAGACTGTGCTTTGGTCAGTATTAGAAACGATGGCGTCAATAAAACCATATGAGCCCGAATCAGACCCAGAACATTTTAGTGAAGATGATCGAGCAGAACCTGTTCAGTCCTCAAGAGTAAAGACTGCGGATCTATAGTGATCGCTACTGAATGGCACTGTTACTTTTGTATTTTTAGAACGATTATAGCCAAATATGTCGCAAGAACTATTAACCCAAAACACTAAACACTGGCTTTACTATAGTAGCCAAATCACACACAGAACCATGTTTAGCATGCCTGTAGATAAACAATACATAAAAGCTCTAATCAAAGAATCATTTACACTAATGCCAAGTTCGCTGTTGAGATTTTAACGTTAGTGTTTGTAACGATAGGTGTTCGTCGGATAACGTTAAGTATGAATAAGCATTTAACAGACTGGTTTGCAGAACAGTGTTGTCATCTGTTTACTTCCTTGCTACAACGTACAATTAACGTATTACAGGAAAACACATCGATGAAAAATAAATCAGACTTACAGGTTGTGGCCCGTAAACAGCTTCTGTTTGTAAATCCAGCTTTCAGGTCAAGCCGTTGTGCATATCCTGTATTGAACTCGCGAACATTGTGGAAGTTTTCCTCCGTGAAATGTGCTGCGGGAGGGAGCCCCGCGCGCGTCGTGCATTCACACACTGGCCGCGTTTGTCTCACGCAGCTGACGTTGTGCAAATCCGGTGTTGAACTCGCAAACATTGTGAAAGTTTCCCTCCGTGAGATGTGCTGCGGGAGCCCCGCACGTGCCTGTTCCCTTCTGTCTCATACACACGTGCATATAACATGTTGTATGTTAAACGCTCTGCAACGCACCCCCGTCCCTATGAAGGCTGAACTAAGCAAGTACCCCAGACCTGCAATCCGGATTAATATAACAGCGTTTCCTCGGTATCGCGGCAACAACACTCCAGCCTAACTATACCACAACAGCGCCGCGATACAAAATGGCACCCCCGCCCCCCCTATTTAATATTCTCGGAGGAGGGGTTTATGTAAATATTGGGACTGGTGATGTCACCAACCCTGGAGGAATGTGTGTAGTCGCCTACTGGCCGTTTGCTGTAGTTCTTAGAAATGGGTTTCTTTAAAAGCAAATATCTCCCTTTGCTTTAAACTTTGAACGTTGTAACTTTGCAGATGTTGTTTATGCTAAAGCAGCAACATTACACGCTAGCTAAAGTTAGAATAGTGAAATCGTGGTTTACCACCCCTTTAAAACATTTCAACAAGTTTTATATTTGAAAATCAACAAACAAATAACTAAAGCAGCTCTATGCACTTTTTAAGCTAGATTCTGTGGGATTTCCTTCCTCATAATGGCCGTCGTCAATAGCAACGCATAACGCATAAATAATAATTTGTCGTAAATATAATCTCTAATATTATCTCTGATGAGAATATTGCTTGAGAATATATTTACAGTGTTCCGCAATGATGCATTTAAATCTAGCATATTTTGTGTAAGAGCCCAAACAGTATCCTAGTGAAATAATGCATATCCATATTTCCATATGATTTGACAGTTTATTTTATTAAATATCAAAATGTGTGCATCATACCTGACACCTTAATTAACACTTTACAGTAGGGTGACCACCTGTCCCGCTTTGCGTTGTACCGCACAGCATTTTCACCCCTTGTCCCACATGTCGCATATTGAGAAAATGTCCCGCATTTTCACTAGTCTGTTGATTTTTAATGATCATATTGAGAAAACATGCATGCGTTCTTTTGCCTTTTTAAGAAAGCATTTTATTTATTATTTTTGAGGCATCGTTTTTCACCTATATTTAACAGCGCTTCGTCAGAAGTAACATCCCGCCTTACACAAATACAAAAGCCGTTTTTTAAACCATATCCAATGGTTGAAAAGAAAGGAGTAAACACGGTCACTAGTAGGTTGTGACGGCTGTCAATCAAAATGTGGAGCGGTGATTCGTTCCATGTGTTCCCTGTCAGAAAACGAATGGATAGTTCTGTATATAAATGTATGTGTGTGTGTGTGTGTATATATATATATATATATATATATATATATATATATATATATATATATATATATATATATATATATATATATATATATATCAATTAATATATAAGATTAACTAATTTAATATTGTTTTATTTGTTTCATTATTTATTTAGTTGTATTTTAGTTGCACTTGGTCAGAACTGTTTCAAAAGAAGTTATCTGCATGATGCCTGCTGCCTTTGGGCTCAGTGATGTTGAATTTAAGATTATACAACAGTTTCAGGTTATGTTTTAGTGTTGGTAACATGTCCCACATTGTCTCACACAAACTTAGTAATCGTCCCACATTTGGTTTGTTTGATGGTGGTCACCCTACTTTACAGTCAGTTTTATGACTGTCATTTTCTTCAAATGCTATTGAAGTCAGAAACGTGTATAACGTTACCAATGTTGTATGTAACTTTAGAGACGGTCCCTAAATTCGCCAGTGTTATGCCAGTCATATCAGATGCGCTGTGGTTCTGTGTTTTTAAAATCATTTTCGCTGCTGAAATAGAACCAAAACAGTCAACCGCGGTATGATGAGTGAATCTCCTGTGTACATCGCACGTTTATCTCTGATCTGAGTGCAGATTTCAGCGAGTGAGCGGCGCGCGCTCTGAACAAAACTCTGGCTAATCTGAGTGCCTCTGATTATGAGACATTGCATTCATAAACTCAATATAAACACGTGTGAGTGGTTATAATGCGCAACGCGATTAACAGATGGCTTTTGAGAAGACTATAATAAGTTCAACAGCCAGATGTGCAGCCGAAATAACGTTATATCCGCTAATAGCGGTTGTTAATGTCAAGCCCTGATTATTATCCCTTAAATGTCACCCTAGTCTTGTCTGAACTTGTTCGTATTGAGGTCAAAGTCCACTTGCCTTGCGTTCGTAGTTTTGAAGTGTTTTCCCCATTACAGCGACTTTCTTCTGGCATGTTCTGCAGACAGGGTGACCATCTCTTCGATTAAGTTTCCCTCAGGACTTTTGTAAAAGCCAAAATATGACGCTTCAGATTTGGTCCTTTTAGAAATCTGATAAATCTCCCGGCGCTGTCACTGACATCTGCCATTTCTTCTCATTCAGAAAACAGTGGTGCGCTGCGCCAGACTGACGCTGACTGGACAAGATTTACCGCAAGTTTTCACAATCATGATAATCACACGCGGTTTTAATGATAATTAAATATTATACGATATTACTAACCGTCCCTAAATTTTATTGTGGTTTATCGTGAAACCGGTAATCTTTTCATCCCTAAATGACAATAAAGTTGAATCTAATCATCTAATCTAAATGCTCTGGTAAGGTAGGTAGGTTTTTGTAGCTGTCCAGGCTCTTTTACTGCATCATGCTCTGTGCGTAGGGCATCAAGTGCTAGCGGGGGCACTGTCGAATTAAATATAAATATATTTCTGTTTCATGCAGAGATTAGAATCCCCATCGGATCACTAGGAAGTTATTTCAAACATTCACTGGTGTCTGAAAGTGAGTTTTGAGATGAACATTGTATAAAATGTCTTAAATGTTGAAGTTAGCTGGTACTCTAATATAAATGAGCAGCGGTGTTGACCGTCTCCTGACTCAGATAAACTCCACCTCTGTTCATGACCACTCCTCAAGCCCCATGTTTGCCCGCTTTGGACCAAGGTTGGCGTGCCAATAATCCATGGCTGTCCAGAGGAAGCCCCGACTAGGCTTGATTAAGCCCCGGAAGTGACAGTGGAAACGCGACTGGCCCTGGCACGCACTAGCACACTCGCTTTCGGCCTGACAGTGGAAACACGGCTAATGAGGCGTCTCAACTTCATTAACATACAGACCAGAGCTATTACAACAGGAGCAACTTAATTTACATCAGGAGTAGTAAACTTTACAACTCTGACGAATCCTTTGTGTACTTTGTCACTGCTACGATACAATAAACTTCATTGAGATATTCAAAGTCCTCATAATTTTTTCTAACAGTTGTTAAAAGAATTTGAATTTCTTAAGTTGTTTTGAAGGATGGCGATACCCAGATTTACAGCATCACATTGACTGATGTAATGTCTGCCTTAGCTCTGCTTGTTTGTTGGAGATAAAGACTTAATGAAATATACATTTTACAAATTAAAGCAAAATTGTGTCAATTAGCACTCCAACTGCTGTTACTATATGTAATAATTTTACACTCACTGTAGATGATAGCCCAATCTTCTCTTTATGTAGGTTTATGAGTGTGACTTTTGATACTGATTTTGAAACATTATGAATTAGCCTTTTTAATTTCTGGAATATTGCCCATATTAGACTCATCTAACGTTATTGTTTCAATGTATTTGTATTGTTTGTTTTTGAGTGACCCATGCTATTTTTATTGTAATAAATAAGCTTATTAATACAGCAAAATTATACATACAAGCTAATGTTCACAATAAGCAATAAAGTACAAGCAATAGCACAAATAAATCATGTTTCAGGTTTGTAGGTGTAGGGGCACAAAATGTCAAGTGGCTCCCTCTAGTGGACAGAACTGGTACTGGGTATTTTTGCTCAGCCAAAGCAAGTCTAGGAAGTTAGGATGGAATATGCCAATGCTACATTTACATTACGCCTCCGCTCTAGTTTTGCCTTTTATAGAAATAAAAACAATTTAATTCAGTTGGATAACAGTCACTTCAATTCATCAGCTCATCCAACACGAGCTGTTCGAGTTGTACATAGTGTGCAGCACTGATCAAGTGACAAGACATTGAGCGAGTGTTATGAGTGTGTTACGTGTTAGTGAAGCACTCTCATTGAGCGTGTGTTACAAAAACTGCAAGTCTGATCAGTTTGAAAAGATATAGTAACACACTTCAGAACAGGCCCAATGTCTGGTGAGTTTGGTGCTTATAGCATTAAAGCTCTAGGAGGAGTAGCAGTCTCAGGATTTAGTCTCAGAAGAATAATATTAAGTTTAAAGAGCATTTCAGTATGTTGACTTTCTCAAGTCAACAAATATCTGTAGCATTCAGCTGCTTGTGTCTTGACTTTACACATAATGTCACCACATGAATCCTGTTCTATTTCAACTATACTGGCTCCTGGTTTAGTTGTGTGAATCTTAAAATTCTTGTTTTGCCTTATAAAAGTAAATGGACTTGCTCCAGTTTACATTTATGATTTAAATACACCACCATATGTAACTTCTTGTTCTCTCAGCTCTGCTGATTCCCTTTATCTTTATCAGCCTCTTTGTAAACTATTTTCTCTGTTAAAACTATATAGGTATAGAGGAAAAGCAGCTGTAACTGCTTTGAAAACAAATTAATTATGTGATATTATGTGATTAAACACGTAAAACATGCATTTAAACATTCAATAATCGACACTCACCATGAACAGAAACACGGAAGATCTTTTCACTGTCACTGCCATTGGTGATCAGCAGATGATATTCTCCAGAGTCTGTGTTTCTGGTGTTTGTGATGGTCAGAGATCCAGTCTGATGATCCAGCTTCAGTCTGTCTCTGAATCTCTCATTATCTTCAGTACACTGAACATCTGTACAGACTTTAGTCTGATCTCTATTGATTCGAGCGATGAGAGCGATGTTTTTAAAATACCATTGAATCTTTTTTTGTTGGTTTGTTTGAACACCAGTGTGTAGAGTGACTGAATCTCCCTCCATCACTGACACTGACAATTCATCTGCACCAACACCAGACACACCTGAAAAAAATTTACAAAAAGGAAAAAACTAAATTATATTTTTACTTCAGTTTCACTTCAGAGTGGTAAAAAAATGTTTGGATTCAAAATATAATACATGACACATGCAAAGATACAGTATAAAATCTGCACATTCACTCATCAGACAAACATTCATCCATTTCATTCATTAGAAAATTATGTTACAAATTCAATTATTATTTTAGTTTAATGCTTTAAAATGTATCATGTCAACTATTACCATCATAAATGTATAGAAAATGATGTTACTTTATATCTGTTTGGGGCAGGGAATAAACTGTACTTTTTTCAGGATGTGATAAAAAAAACTTGAACAAAAAGGTGTACGTTATTTTTATAATTTTCCACAGCGCATCATCAGTTATTCCTCCTTGGTCATCACACCTCAAGACATTGTTCCTAAGTTAAAAAAAAAACCCTATGTAGGTCTATGCATGGGCGTTTGCGTTGTGAGTGTTGCCAATTGTGCTAGTTTTGAGTAGCAATTGGGCGGGTTTTATTTTGAAAACCTGGCAACCTTTGAAGGCCTCATGCCACTCCCTCCTTTGCCAAATACTTTTGTAGATCCGCCCTTGCAGTTTATATGTGTAAAAACAACAAAAACAAAATATGATGCGCCATGTTAGTTTTAGATAATTTTTATTAAGCTACTTGACTTAAGCATTTTCAGGAAACCCCTTTAAATATTTTTGTCATAATAACTAAATATACAGTAGCCCTATCCTTGTCAATCACGCCCTTAAACTACCCTTTTTGCGTCCCCCCATCAGAAACGTGTTGCAAACTACGCGTATTCACATCATATAATCACAAACAGCAATACAACTTCAGAAACAATTAATTCCGTTCGAGTGTAAGGAACTGACAGCAAGACTGCGTCACGTGCGTCGTTCGTTTTTATGTCGACCTAAAAAGAAAGATTGTGACTAATACATGATGTTTTACCACGCTTGAGCAAAACAAGAGCGAAATAAATGTAGTTAAATTAATTTCTGTCGAGTATAAAGCTATTTCAGCTGGTACTAAATCAAACTGCGTCACGTTCTTTGTTCATTAATTTGTATCGACCGGAAGAGAGAATGTAACGAATATCTTGTAGAGAAAAGGCATACAGTCTTACCTTGGTAGAGTAGACCTAAACATGAACCAACTGAGAGAAAGATAAAGAGAACCTTCATTTTCATTTAAAAAAAATTAATGCAGCTTCTGGGCAATAAAAGCGTCTGGCTTCGTGTAGCCTCTCCGCATTAATGTCTGAAAGTGAAACTAAACCCGTGACGCCGTAAGTTTCGTTCCTTTAGAAACAAACCAACAAAAACATGCTTACACAAAAACGTTGTTATGCATACACAACGTCGTTACCCTGTTCAGTATGTAAAACATTGTGTAAATATTATTACAGCTAGCATTAGTGTATTTTATTGCGTATTCAACTAAAAAACCGTGTGTTGTCGCAAACAAATACATCTGCATTGGCCTAATTAGTAGCCCAGCCTTTGGTTATGATGATGATGTAAATACATAGGCTACATAGCAACAAAGTGTGCAATTATACATAGCCTAATTTATAGCCTATTTTATATTATGCACATTATTATTTTGGATGTCTCCCTAATCAAACGGCGCTTTATGGCATGTGGTGCAATACGTGAGATGGGATGCAGTGCTAATATAATTTATATTACTTATAGGCTGCGGAAGAAATAAAACCTCTGCCTTACAGCCCTTTAATCCAATTTCTAAGGAAAGTGCAGTTAAAATGAGGAAAAGGAGGAGAATCCGAAGGCAGAGTCCAGTGAGAAAAGACAGATAATTTACTTTTATATATTTTTAATCTTGTAGATTGTGTGACAGCACAAGCTGGCTACAATGATCAACTTTCTAAATTTGAAGAATTGGTTGTATTCTGAAGAAATAATAATAAAATACACATATGTCATTGCTTACATTGATCTAGTGCTCACTACTGGCGGACCCCTTGAAATGTGTTAATGAAAGGCCCTAAATCAATGGAGCTGAAGTATTATATTCGTTTATCCACAATAAACTCTAATTGTGTTGAAAAAGACAGTCCGCCTAACGGGATATTCACCCAAAAGACAAGATGTTCACCCTCATGTTGTTCCAAACCTGTATGGGTTTCTTTCTTCTGTTGAACACAAAAGAATATTTTTGAAGAATGTTGGTAACCAGACAGTTGACGATAGCCTTTGACTTCCATAGTATTTTTTTCCCTAGTCAATGGGTGCCGTCAACTGTTTGAATGGATTCAGTACTTTATTTCACGGTACAGCCATTTTGTTTTAAGGGGATGTCAAACTGTGACATTCATAGTACAAAATATTTATTGCCATCAATGGTTCCATGAAGAACCTTTAACATCCATTGGACACTGGACAAGAGGTTCTTAATTGTGGAAAAAGGTTCTTTAAAAATATTCACGTTTGCACTAAATGTTCAAGCTGTTTCTTCACTCAAAACATCAAACCACATTTCTGAAGAAATCAAAACGCAGCAGGTTTCATCATAATGCATTCTTCAGTAAAACTGATAATGTGCGATGGTAGACTTTTTCAACTTTATTTGGCCAAGCACAACAATTGATAATCAAATTATTACAAAAAAAGTCTATAAACTTTATTTTACCATAAAATTATTCTATGTTTATGTATTTAACAGAGCCAGGCAATTTCATTTAAAAAAACATCAATGTTACATTGTAAAAATGAGGAATGTATCTTTTCTGCCATTAAGCTCAAGTTTTCAAACAGTTTTAAATATTATATAACTATATATTAGACAACATAAACCATATATTAACTATAGACACAGCATGCGTTCAGAGAGTGTGTGCGTAAACTATAGGAGGGGCGAACTCTGTCTGTCGGGGGAGGATTCAGATCCACACATCAGATCAGGTCTTTTTTTGTTGTACTAGTTCACTTAAAGAAAATGTTTCACTTGTTTGTTTTGTTCTGCTGTTTTCATCTGAATGGTAAGTTCTAAAAGCATTTTACAGCATTTTATTATCAATAAACTACTTATACTGTTCAAATTACAATATGAGACTGGATTATTGTCCAGTCTACGTCTGTTTGTGTTCTCTATTGGGCTGCATCAACAAAAATCTTAATTTTAATTGTTCCAGGCCTCAAAAATACATGAATAGATCATTTAGAAGTCATTGAAAAGTAATGGAAATTTCTAAATTGATTGTAAAGGAGGCTCAGAAAACAACTACAAAAGCTTGTCTCCAAGCAGGAGAACCATGAGAGATTCAGTGAGCTTAATTTCTCATATAAAAGCATTTATTAAAAGTGAGCAACAGAATTAATAACAGTGATAGTACAATTTCATACATTTATTTTACTCTATGAGAAGATTAAACATCATGAAGAATTTAAAAAAATATATATATTTCAGCTTTCATTTTGTTTAGTGTCTCTGCTGCTGTTGTAAATGTTCTTCCGCTGACATGTATATGATACTAGAGCTGATTTCAGGATTCAGGAAACCAACAGAAGCATTAATCTGTGACAAAACCTGTTCATGTTCTCCAGGTGTGTTTGGTGATTCAGTGTCAGTGATGGAGGGAGATTCTGTCACTCTAGACACTAATGTTACTGAAATACAGGAAGACGACGACATAGTGTGGAAATATGGAGCTGAAAACTCTCCAATAGCTCAAATCAGTAGAGCTGACGGAATCTTCCCCACATCTGATGTTCCTGATGGGAGATTCAGAGACAGACTGAAGCTGGACAATCAAACTGGATCTCTGACCATCACAAACACCACAACTGAACATGCTGGAGATTATAAACTTGATATAAGGGGAGTAAAACGATCGTCAAAATCATTTAATGTTTCTGTCTATGGTGAGTAGAGATCATTTGTCTCGTCCTTCAGATATTCTTATTTAATTTTTTACATACTGACATTTTATAGTTTCAGATCATAGAAACACTCACTGTGATCACACAAACACATTGAATGGAAAATAAGATTGTTGATTATATTTATTCAGATTTGTTTATTCTCTGATGTTTTCCAGCTCGTCTGCCTGTTCCTGTCATCAGCAGAAACTCTTCACAATGTTCATCTTCATCATCATCATCAAATTGTTCACTGGTGTGTTCATCAGTGGTGAATGTGGGTCATGTGACTCTCTCCTGGTACAAAGGAAACAGTTTATTGTCCAGCATCAGTGTGTCTGATCTCAGCATCAGTCTCTCTCTACCTCTGGAGGTGGAATATCAGGATAAAAACACCTACAGCTGTGTGCTCAACAATCCCATCAGCAACCAGACCAGACATCCCAACATCACTCAACTCTGTCACACATGTACAGGTACAGCAGCACAGATGATATGATGTGTGTTTATTTACTGAGCAGATCTCTGTCTTCTGTTGTAGATCAGACTGACACATTCACTTACATTAAAGTCTCTCTTTAGACGTTACAACACAGTCTCCAGTCTCTCAGATAGTGCTGATCTCTGCTGGATCTCTGTTGATTGTTGCTGCAGTCGTTGGGATCTTCTGCATCTACAGGCGACTCAGAAAAAATAACGAAGAAGGCAAGAGTTATCTATTACTTTTGAGAAGGATTACAACAAAAACTATACTTATAAATACACTAGATATATTTTATTTGACTGGTAGCCCTAATTATAAATTAATTACATTCTCATAACTCATCTCCTCTCACTCAAGTTCTGCATTTATCAATTTAAATGCAAATATAAATGTAAACCTGCATCCATTTAATAATAAATGAACGCTATCCACACTTTATGGTGTGTATAGAAGCAGTCTTCAACTTGTTTTTCAAATGAACTCTTCTATGTGAATGTTGATTTACTTGTTAAGCTTCAATTACAGCAAAAGATACAAATTACTTAAACATTCCTTTTGTTTTGATTCATAAATTATCTGCAAATGTCTCTGAAAAATATAATTTAATGTCTTTTCTAACTATACCTGATAAATGCATGCTCTGCTAGGGATTTTTGTTGATTTGGATGTATCTATTATTATAGATGAAACAGTTCAGTCTCGTGATGAAGAGATCACTTACGCTGATCCAACATTCTACAAGAGAAAAGCACAGAAATCGGTAAGATCAATTATTTCTAATTTATTTTGAGCATCTCTTCATTTGGATTTTGAGACTTGCATTCCTTATTAATATAGAAGATAAAAAGAATCCTAGAATGTGAGCAAACTTTAAGCATAATACGGGTGAGAACGCTTGATTCCGGTGCCGTTATCTGTTTCGGCAGATACTGCCATCTCGTGGCCGCAGGTTTTCTTACAGCTGTTTGTGTGGATCTTGCAAGACCAAACCGGCGGAATGTAAGTCTCAAAATCCAAATGAATAAAATAGGATCGACTCACAAATGAGTCAATAAATATATGCGCGTCACCGGATCCACAAATTCACATCTTACTCGTTGCATGCACGAATTGTGACTTACGTTAATACAAAATTGAAGTTTTGTATTCACTATATCCATATTTGTATAAAATGCTGCACATTCATGTCGTCAATCTGGATTTTGCACCCACAAGTCGTAAATTATTAGTTTAAATGTAGTAATGCACATTTGGTATTTGTGCATACATTAATAACCAGCACCAGGCGTATTCACTGGTAGTTGTTTGTGTGTGGATTGTGAAATGCTTGAAAACGCGAAAAGAAAGTCTCAAAATCCAAATTAATCCAATGAGATCGACTCAGAAAAGACGCCAATAAATGCACGCATGTCACATGATCCAAAAATGCACATCTTTTTTGCATGCGCAAATTATTATATACTAATGCAAAATAAAACATTTGTATTCACAAAAATCTCTCTATTTGTACAAATCGCTGCACATTCATGTAATTCTGTATTTTGCACACATAAGTTGAAAGGCATTTGTTTGTGGATTTGTAAAACACATCTACAACATGTATCAAGTTCATGGATAATTGTGTGTGAATGTATTAATCATTTTGAGTCAAAAATCATCCCATACCAATTCAGCCATAAGATCAGCATTCAGTGCAGGAAACACTGACTCATAACACTCACTGGACCTACATACTAACTAAAGATTGTAACAGATCAACAAAGTCCTTTTTAAGGACATCAGTTAATATTTCCAGTGATCAACATGGCCCACTGATGCTGTATTTCTTGACATTTGATGATATCATTGTTCAAATTTATTTGGGCTGCCCCCGACTCTCATCTCAGCAATATAGTGGACCGGCCTATAGAGAGAAATGTACGTTTTTACAGAAATTACAGGCAAATATATGCTTGTAAGAGTATGGGTTTTGGTTCATTTTTATGACACACTCCAGAAAGAAGTTTGCAGAGAGAGACACAGGAGTATCCTGTTAGTTTTTTATTTTATTTTACAAAAGCACAAGTTGTTATTGTTGTTGTTATTGTGAGTGTACAAAAAAACTTTACAGTCAAATGATGAAAAATAATGATTCAAAATGACTATTTTAAGTTCTTTTCGCTGTTATCAGGAAAAAATGCAAGTATCTCCACATGAAAACTTAGACATGCACCAAATAATAGCACAATTTTATTTAGGTTAACATTAGAGTGAGTGGCCATGTAAAGTAACTAATATTAGGCAATTACATGTTTCAAATGATAAGCCAACATTTGGATTTTCTGCCTGATACTGTAATTACCACATGGACCAGCTGCATTAATGTGACTTTGCCACTTTTTTCCCCCTGCGTCTAACAGACTAATGTAAATTTGGTCGACTAAGCCACTTCTCGCAAGTCGTAATATGATTTCACAACATGCAGTGTCTTTTTTAAAAACATAATTCAACACATAATACATTCAAGTCATGCACACCTCAAAAGGAACATGCTCACATCTCACTCAGACTTCCACTGAAGGAAGCAGATGAGGAGAATGGCAAGCTATGCCGTGGCTCGTTCCCTACTCAGAGAACCAAGGTTAAATAATGATACACTTCCTTTCAACGGTTAACTCAATGTTGTATCAGTAGCTGATGCTATAGGAACAATATACCACAGTGCCATACAACTAGGCCTCTCTTGATAGTCAATAAATCAATTAATCGCACAATTTTAAAAAAAATGAGCTCGATAATTTCTCGATAACAATATCAGCCGCAATTATTTCCATTTGCATGCTTGTTTGTTTTCCTCATCTCTCTCGCAATCCCTCTCTCTCTCTCTCGCTGACTGCGCACGCGCCTCGTCTGGTTGGGGAGGTGTTTATACCATAGACTGTAATTGTCCCACCGGTTAATCGACGTGTGACAACACCGGTAATACCAGGGGGCTTTTAAATCACTAATTCTATCTAACCGAAAGTAACATGCACACGACCGCTCGGGCTTTCATAATGCAACTGAAAACTGAACTGAAAACGTGCCAGTGCGCGCACACCGTGAATGACAGCTCGTCTGTAAATGCACGCTCTGTGAGGCCATGGGTGCGTTTCAATCAGTTCAGTAGTTCAGTAGTCAGGGCACTGATCAGGTCTATGATCGGTCTATGATTGAGACGCATGCCATGAATTAATAACTTGAGCCTTGTTCATACTCGACGCGTCCGCACGAGCGCGAGGGTGCGTGCGGCAAAAATGACGTCATCGCAGAGTGCCAAGCGGATGAGGCACGCGCGCAGTCAAATGGGCGCTCTGTGCGGCCGTGCACATTTTACTTTACTTCCGGTTTTGAATTAGCGCAAATTCGGCTGTGGGTTGCTTGAATTGTGGGTTAATTAGCCTATTATTTTAAATGAAAAACAAATGACAAACTCCCTTAAACAGGCGCTTTTGAATTAAATTCTTTTATATTTTATTTTATAAAAAATACAAAAGACGGTGGGGCAGTGCCACGGTGGGCAAGTGATGTAACCGGTGTTGAGTCAGAACACCAGTAACACCGGCAACACCAACTATCATAGCAAGCCTAATGGACGTAGTGTCCGTGACATCACCCATAGGATTCTGAAGAGCAGTTTTGAAGCGCCAAGTATGGATGAGATGGCCGTTGCCATCTTGGCAGCGCGTCACTCCCGGATAACAGAAAATGGGCAAAAAGGCAGGACGTGGGCGGAGCTCAAGTGACGCGATGACTAACAGAGACTAGATAAATGGCTATCCAACTGTCACTCGAAGTGGCCACGCCCATAATTATGCAGAACTTTAATGCTTTATATAATGTAAACGAATGAGTTATAAAAAAATTCACCCCCCTCACAGTTGTCATGAAGGGCAAAATTAGCAGTATAGACCAAAACCACAATTTGTACCAGGCTGTTTTAATCTACTGTAAAGTTGGTCATTTTAACATGGGGCTCAATGAGATTCTGCTCCCTTCTGGAGCCTGTCCCTAGCGGCCAGTCGATGAATTGCAGTATATGTCACTTCCGTATTGGCTTCAAGAGAAACTGCGGGAGGTTGCCAATTGGTTTATACTCGACGCGCAGACTGGCGAAATGGGATCTCGCGCATTCAACGCGCAGTCTCACCCACTCCGCATTGATGTCATTTTTGCCGCGCGCACCCTCTGCGTTCGTACGGATGCGTCGAGGCTTAAAGCTACACTGAAGTTGGCAGTTTGATAAATGCAAGTTAATTCTTCAGCTTAATCTTTGTGTGCTTCAAGTTCAATCTTTGTGTGCTAAAAAGGCACATACGTTCCTGTGGAGATAACAGTACACATTCTCCTTTTTTGGCCAAATAAATGAAAACCATGTCATGTCCTCTCTTGCTGTATCAAAATCTCACCTAGCTTTCCTCAGAGATGATAATGTGTTTAAAGTCAAGTCAAATTCAGTTTGTGCATGATTACATGATATAACAATTTTTTTTTTTTAATACTGTACCCTAAATTGTGTATAATTAAGCTATATATCATATGCTGAAGTACATTTCGGGAGTGTTAACGATTAAAAGAAAAAACAACAACAAGAACCGTACAGAACCGAAAACCGTGACCCTAAAACCGTGATACAAACCGAACCGTGGGTTTTGTGAACCGTGCCACCCCTATGCACCTAAAACACAATCATCCGTTGCAGTTTTCATCCATTTTATTTGTTTTATTTTTGGTATTTATTCAAGTGCATTTTTTGTTAACAGACGGAGAATCCATTGCTTTTATTGTTTTTGGTTGTTTTGCTCATTTATTGTGGATATTTAAAATGTTTTCCTTTTTCAGTGTTAAATAGTCTTTAGAAATAAGTCTTTAATAATAAAGTTTATTGATCTTTGAAATGGTGTACCTGCATTATTATGCCATTATCATTATTGTAGATGAAAATGGTCTCAGAACGACAATATTATCGTTTATTGCAATAATTTCTTGGCCAATTTATCGTCCAGCAAAATGTGTTATCGTGACAGGCCTACATACAACTACATTGCAGACTTTATCTGTAAAAACCAAGGAAAAACATCCTGCTCAACCAGACAAAACCTGCGAGCCAGGAGTCAACCCCACATCCAGATCATAAAAACTGATAAAAGTGTGCGGAGAGGACCAACCTGCCGTAACACAAATATCCTCCAAGGAAGCGCCCTTAAAGGATTAGTTCACTTTAAAATGAAAATTAGCCCATGATTTACTCACCCTCAAGCCATCCTAGGTGTATATGACTTTCTTCTTTCTGATAAACACTATCTGAGTTATATTAATAAATATCCTGAAGCTTTACGAGTCACGAGCCACATTTTAAATAGCAGTGAACGGGGCTCATGAGTTTGAAGCCCAAAAAGTGCATCCATCCATTATAAAAGTGCTCCCTACGGCTCTGGGGGTTAATAAAGGCCTTCTGAAGTAAAATAGAAGTAAAAAGTAAAATATCTAGCTTCTGGTGGACCGCCGCGCCTTCCCTGTTCAACTTACTAAGAAAGTGTGATACCTCTTGCAGTTAAAAAACTTACGCTACGTGCAAAAACTTACGCTACGTCATTGTTGCGCCAGTTACGCTTTTTTCACGTGTGGATTAGTTTTATAATGGATTGCACTTTTTGATTTTTAAACTCAATGGATCCTGTCACTTCCATTATAAAGCTTGGAAGCATCAGGATATTTAAGGGCCAAGCACCGAAGGTGCGAAGGCACCTATTGAAACCGTTCCCGTTCCTATTATTATTATTATTATTATCATTCATATTCATCTTCTTCCGCTCTTGAGTCTATGGCAGCCCGGTTGCAAAAACACACTTAAGGCAATATCTCCGCAACGCTTTATCGTATTTAAACCAAACTTGGTACATGTCATCACAAGCATGACCTGAGGCAACATGCAGCGTTTCGGCGCAGCGCCACCTACTAGTCCGGAGATACAAAAAATTGCTGTTTTTGCTTATAACTTTTGAACCGTTTGTCCAAAAATCATAAAAGTGGTTCAGGACGGAATGCCGAGTCGTCCGATATTAAATTTGACCATATCGCCCATTTTGAATTATGTGCTAAAATGCTGTATTTTATGAACACATGAACGGATTGTTACGAAACTCGGTTTGGGTCATCAGCACGACGCCCTGAAGGAGCCCAAGAAGTTTCGAAACAGCGCCACCTAGTGGATAATTGTTTTTTCAAATGCTTATAACTTTGGGTGAACTTGACTTATGTTCATGCGAGTCACTTTTTTTGTCTCCTGAATCCTTGCCGAGTCCAACGATACCAGACTTGCCAGGTTTCGGCATATGGTTTGTGCAGCGTTGTAATTTAGCGCTTTAAAAACATTAGCTGATATCTTCGAAACCGCTAGTCCGATCTAGACGAAACCAGCGTCAGAAGTTCGGAAACATAGGTCGATAGCTATTAGCTAATGCCCAAATGTCAAAATATTGATAGTAAAGGGGGAGTAAAATCCAATCAAAGTCAGGTGTCAGTCATTTTTCATGTGTTTTTTCATATAAATGTCTATAACTCCAAAACGAAACGAGATATTTTCACCAAAATTGACACAGACATGCATGGGCTTACTCTGAGGACACATAAAAAAATGGTAGGATTGTGCCACTTGGTGGCGCTATAATAAAACAAAACATGAAATTCCCATTGACTACAATGCAGTATTATGATATAAAATGCTATGCTTTATAAATAAATTGGTGTATCATTACGAAACTTGGTATGTGTCATCAGCATTATTCTGACCACACCACATCAATTTCGTAATCGTGCCACCTATTGGTTGAAAGTGATAAATCATTAAATCATTATTATTGACTGTATTTATCATTTTACAGCTATTTTGCCTAAAATCACCTTAATAGGTCTTTAATTACTCATTGCTGCAGTTGATCTGACATTGCCAGCCATTTTGACATGTCTTGTCTTTTTCTTTGCGCTTGGCCCCGATAATGGCTGCTTGCAGCTATATTTATTAATATAACTCTGATTGTGTTCATCACAAAGAAGAATGTCATATACACCTATGATATCTTGGGGGTGAGTAAATCATGGGTTAATTTTCATTGTAAAGTGAACTAATCCTTTAAACAGAGCCTGAGAAGAAGCTACTTCCCTGGTAGAATGGGCATGAACACTCAGAGATGAAGTTCGAGAGAGTTAATATGATATCCAAATTTAGGATCCTATGAAAGATGAATGGTTCATTTTAATTAAGTGGAGTCTTAAGAATATTTACATTTTATCATATAAAAATAAGGTTGCTACAATTTTTACAGACGTAAAAAAAAAAAAAAAAAAAAAAACGTGTGACAGGAAGCTGAAGACAAATACATCAGCAAATATTTCTGCTTGTTTGCACATTTACATGTGTTAAAGAGCAGAAACAGAACAGTCCATGAGAAAATATGCTTTTTCAAAAAAATAATATATACATATATACTGTATATAGGTCTGCATTTACACTGTCCTTTTTTGCAGCAAAAAAAAAAAAAAAATTGGACCTGATCAAAATCCAATCTAATTGCCAACAAAATTATCAGCTTTAAAAAGTGAGAACAAACAGACGTGTTTACTTTTGCAAAATAAACTATTTTGCTACAGTTGCATCAGTACTTGATGTCCAATGTAAAACTTTACCTGAAGCAAATTCAATGAGAAGAACCAGTGATTTAGACAAAGCAAATGATTAATGGTATTTTCTGATTTTCCTCAGGCTTCTTCATGTTTGCCCTGTAGTACATACTAGGGGTGTAACGGTACACAAAACTGACGGTTCGGTATGTACCTCGGTTTTGAAGTCACGGTTCGGTACGGGTTCGGTACAGCAGTTTTAAGAAATGGCTTTTTATTTATTTTTTATTAAAAAGTGGTTTACTGAAAAAAATGTGTCTGTCCTTAAATTAATTAAATTATAACTAAAAATTATAAATAAAAAACTTAAAGATAATGCTGTAAACTATATAGGGAGCCATTACTTGCACATTATTACTATAATATTAAAGGTTAACAACAGAGCCCAAACTATGAGCCATTCAGCTGATATTTATGTTTAGTTATAGGATAATCAACACTCAAATAACACATTGTGTGCAAACATGTAAACTTCACATAAGGCAGTGTTTGCATTAACTCCTAAATCTAATTATAAAATTATGTTTTTTCTCCTAATCGTTGTTGAAATATAATCTTAGTGACTGTCATTTTCATGACAGATTTATCTAAACATAGCATTAAATAATCAAGACTCCACTATTCTACTAACAGGTTAAGTATAATTAATATATATATATATATATATATATATATATATATATATATATATATATATATATATATATATATATATATATATATATATATATATATATATATATATATATATATATATATATATATATATAGGCTAAGATAGTGCATATATTTAGTGAAAGAGTTGATTTCTCCAGTGAATTAACAGCTGTGGACACTGAAGGACTTCTGACTCTGAGGTAAATGATGCTGCGTGACATTGTTTACAAGCTGTTTGACGTCTTTCCGCGATTGAAACACTGATTGAGCAATTACACGACATATGATACGTTTCAGTAAGTGTTATCCTCAACATACCTTAAGATATTAATTCATGTTTATTCTTCTGGGTTCACTCGCGCGCTGCGGCCGCTTGAATTGACGCGCCTATGCTAAAGAGCGTCAAAACGCCATTTATCATTTGAATTTCATGATAAAATGGACTTAATGCTCATTATGTTCGAGTTGGAACTAGGATTTAAGTGTGTTCCGCGCTTAAAACAAGCCGACTGTTAACTGTTAAAGATTGCACTCGGAACCATTTGGTACACACGCGCACCGAACCGAAAGCCCTGTACCGAAACGGTGTACCGTTACACCCCTAGTACATACACATTCTAATAACAGTGCTGATTACGGTTAAAGTTAAGTACTTGTAATTACATTTTGAAATACTCGTAATCAGACTAGTTACTTTTTTATTTTTTACAGCCACTGATCATGTGACTATCACTGAAAACTGAGACCCACAGAATTTTATCACTGATTTACAGAAATCATTTCACTTTTAACAAGTGTTTTCTAAAACATTGCATATCTAATCAACCCCTGATTCACACATGAATTATTATTTGAATTATCACTCAGTTTCAGTGAGTTATTTAACCATGTATTAATGTCTGTGCACTGTGTTTTTTTATGCAGAACATAAAAGAGGAGAATGATGTGGTGTATGCTGGTATTGCCATGAGATGAGCTTCAGTTACTGCAGATCCAGCTGTGTGATTGGCTGCTTTCACTAGGAGGAACCTTCGGCTACACCCTGAAGCTCCTGAGTCAGGTTGAGTTTTGAGTTTGTGAAAATCACCAACAGAAATTAGCACTGATTCTGAAAGATATTTTTCAGTTTTGCTCTAGTTGTACTCCAAGTATTATCAGAAAATCCCAGCAGACATGCAGCAGGACCTTTCTCGGGGGTTTGAAGTGTGATATTCAGAGATGAGCTACTGAAATGCTCTCCGAGTGCTTTATAATACAGGAACTTGTCTTGTTAAAAAAAAAATCTTTTGGCCAGGGTTTAAAATTCACTTTGGCTAGCATATGAAACAGTGTTTCTCGCCACTTGGCCGGTAATGTTTTTATGAATTCTAGCATAGAATGGTTGTGATAATGCAATATGGCTTAGTGTCTGCAATGTAATAAATATACAGTCTGATGCACTCTCTCAGAGTGAAGCACAGCACTGTGCTTATTTACACAAAAGCAGCTCAGGATCCATTATTTTCAGTGTCTCAGTTCACAGAAAATGCCATAAATCAGGGGTTTTCAAACTTTATGATGCCAAGGACCCCCAAATATGATGAACCTTTGTGAGGGACCCCCTTTCTAAAATCCATCTATTTGTATGTAAGAAAAAACATTGAAACTGTTAGATAAATAGTAAGTGTGACATTATAAATAGTAAGTGTGACACTGAGCCAAATAATGAAAAATAACAAAATGGCTTGCCACAGCTATGCTGACGACACCCAGATCTACTTAGCCCTATCACCTAATGACTACAGCCCCATTGACTCTCTGTGCAAATGCATTGATGAAGTTAACAGTTGGATGTGCCAAAACTTTCTTCAGTTAAACAAAGACAAAACTGAAATCACTAAATTTGGAAACAAAGATAAAGGTGAACGCTGTGCTTTGTCCGAACCGCTTGCACTTTAATTATGTGTTTCAATTTAACCGTTCTATTTTTATTTATACTTTTTATTAATTTTTTATTTTTTATTTTGTCAAGGCTGTCTGGGTGGAAGAGGTTGAGAGGTGGGGGAGTGATATTTTTTAAGTAAACCTGACTCTCCATTTTCTTCCACCCCAGATAGGGGATTTCATCTTTATTTTTTCTTTTCTTTTAATTCCTATTATAACTGTTATACTATATATATTTTTATTTTATTCACTTATGACTATTTTAACTTAATTTCTGTGTAAAGCACTTTGAATTGCCACTGTGTATGAAATGTGCTATACAAATAAACTTGCCTTGCCTTGCCTATAAATGCAACATATTTTTTCCCAACTTAAATTGGCTAAACTTAATGTTGGATGTTAAACCTGAAGAACATTTTCAATTAAAAATTACTTGTATAATCAACTTATACAATAAACGTATGCAAGCAGCTCAAGTACTGTGTTAAGAAAACTGCCTCACAACCCCAGTGAGCGAGACAAAGGGGAATATAGTGAGTAAAACTCACTAAAGATACAAAGCAAACGTATACAATTCTAGAAAGTATGTATACAGCAAGAAAGGAAAGAAACGTTCAGAAATGAAACAGTTACAGTAGACTTCAGTTGCTCTCTGAAATACTTTTTATTTTCTGAAATTTTCTGGGGACCCCTTAGAACCTTCTGGAGGACCCCCGGACCCCAGTTTGAAAACCCCTGCTATAGATGCAGTATCTACGATAAATGTTGCTCCAAAAGAACTTCTTCTCTGTAAGTGTTGTGACTTTGATAATGTATATTTCAAAATGTAACACACCAACAATCTTCCCAGATTTGTGATGAGAATCAGTTACAAATCTTTTGTCAACAAAAGAGAAGCTAGGTCTCCCAGTGGTTTTCTGGCTAAATAAAAGCTTAATATTTAATATTTGAAAGCAAAGAAATGAATAGTAAAATACTAGTAAAAAAGAAAAATACTACTGTAATTGTCTTGTTGTTTTGTAAAAATGTCCTTGAGTTACACTTCTTTTAGAGGCCCCTGGCAGTTTGAGGCTCAGTTCAGATTGTCTGCATGTCAAAAACATCTCCTGCTGTGGTTTGATTTATTTCTATCTTTACAGAGATGTGGTTTGATCTGTTGGGTAAACAAACAGGGTCTGCATGAGCTCGAGTCTATAACTGGACGTCTGTGGTTAATGACAGTTTGTGCGTGTTTGTCTTTAGGTGTCATTAGCGTGTGGTTTAAGGGTGTTTTTCCACTCCTTCACAATGTTCACAGTGTGACTTCTGCTTTCCACAGAACAGCTTTACCACGAAATGTGTCAAAAAAAGACATCACATCAAACAGTGATATTACTGCAAAATATGAAAATATCATATACTATGAAAGCTGAGACTTTTTCACATCAAAACAACCTACTCTGTCTTGACTCTTTACATGTTGTCAGTGTCCTCTTTGCTCCGTGATGTTATGCATGAGAAAATGGATTGTGTGAGAACAGTGACCTTAAATATTAACTGATATAATCTTGCAGATAAGTGTTAAAGTCAGCAGTTATTTCCAGCTCTAGCATGAGAAGCTGAAGTCATTTCTAAAAACAAATTTTCTTGATACCACACATTTATTTTTATAAACATCATATCCTGTTTTTGACTGTCAAGGTCTCAGTCATTTTAAGAATAAATATAATGTATGATTTACTGTTTTAATGTTTATATTATCATGCAAATGTTCAGTGGCTTATTTTTTCCCATCACTAAAAAACTACACATTTTTTCAGTAAAATACCAGTTCTGCTGTCCAAAACATATTTTAAAAAAAAAAATGTATGTGGATCATTACACATTTTCTCAAAGTAGTATTTTTAAGTCTGTGATATGTTCTGTGACAGACAAGTTTGGCTCAAATATGCTCATATTCAGAAAAAAATCAAAGAAAAAGTGCCATTTTCAAAGTTTTAATGTCATTCTTCTCAGTTGTTACAGCATGTTGTTTTTGTGTGTGTGTAGCGTGACACTTGACTCATAATGCCATGTGACTGATCACGAATGAAATGACTGTCTGACAATGTATAAAGGATATTTCGCCCACATAATGGTGTAGTTTCATCTAACAACAGAGGCTAGTTAATGACCATGTTAACCAGACAGTTAGCCTAGGATTTCATTTAGGTGGCATTTACACTGCAGGTCTTGATGCCCAATTCTGATTTCTTGACATATCTTTTTTTTTTGACGACCAGCTTACAGCTTCTTTTAAAAGTGACCCATATCCGATATCTGCATTTACTCTATAAACTTGCTGAAAACAACCCAAGGTAGACGTAGAGACCCGGAAAAGCTTAGCCAGTAAAATGGTGTGATTTGCAATGAACACAGATAAAATTATAATACAAGCTTTTGCTATCTTTAAAGGCCTTTGTCCTTCATTGCGCCATTAACAGAAGTCATGTGATCGACTCGCATTGACAGGGGAATATCAGATCTGTTAGCTTACATGGCAGAGGCAAATGCACTATATCCGATTCATATTAGATTTATTTCATATGAATGAGGCCTGAAACCGATCTGAGAATATCGGAATGTGCTTTTTTTCCCCCCGTTTACACGTTTGAGGGTCATAATATGCCATCTGTGCCACATGGGAGGGAAAAAAAAACAGAATTAATTCACTTGAGCCATGTAATATAAATTCAGCCATAGAGGAAATTGTGCAATCATGTTCAAAATAAACTTCCCCTCTGTAACAGTAACAGCTCTACCTTTGACCGATAACATGCAGTATAAAACAAATCTCACAGTAGAGCAGCCAAAGGCCCAATAATCAACATATGTAAATTGATGACCCACCATTGACCTTTCACTGGATGCTCTAAACCAGGGGTGCACAATCCTGTTCCTATAGGTCCACCTTCCTGCAAAGTTCAGCTCCAACACACCCGTTTGCACAACTATCAAGTGTTGCTGAAGACCTTAAAGGTTCACCCAAAAATGAAAATTCTGTCATCATTTACTCACCCTCAAGTTATTCCAAACCTGTATGAGTTTATTTGTTCTGATGAACACAAAATAAGATAATTTGAAGAATGTTTGTAACCAAGCAGATAGAGCAACTATTGACTACCATAGTAATTTATTTCCCCTACTGTGGTAGTCAATGGTTGCCCTCTCTGCTTGGATACAAACATTCTTCAAAATATCTTATTTTGTGTTCATCAGAACAAAGAAACTCATACAGGTTTGGAACAACTTGAGGGTGAGTAAATGATGACAATTTTCCTTTTTGGGTGAACTATCCCTTTAATAAGCCAGTTTAGGTGTGTTTGATTAGGGTTAGAGCTGAACTTGCTGGAACTGGTACTGGACTTGGCAACCCTGCTCAACTATTCTTTATCTGCCCGAATCATACCGTATTGTTAACCCGTTTGAATTTACAGACTAAAATTAGTGATTCATTCATGAATCAACATCGCTGGTTTTTGATTTTTAAATAGCTAACAGAAAATACCGGACACATGACATGATTGCAGAAGAACTGTCCTCGTTGCTAAATCAATCTACATTTTATAAAAGCTAACAACGCTACCACTGAGTAAATGGTTTCTCTGGGAGCAGTGAAAGTCCCTCAAGACATTTTTGTTTATGGCTATGTTTTTCTCCTGTGTTTGCTTAAAGGGAGTGAGGTAATTTCATTTCTGTTGTTCATTTTGAATTTTATTTAGAAAGGTTAGAAAGTGTTCCTCTCAAAGTCAGAACTTTATGTTGATTATTTTGGCCTCATCCCCTCCTGAAGCCTTTTGACTCTTCCCTTTTTGTATTTTGAACCTGCCAAATAAATGTCACTTTTAAGTGTTTCAATATGTTTTTTTTTTTTTGCTGGGACAGGAGAGGAGAGCTCTTGCTTGTCTGTTAATGTTAATTGTCACAAACTTCCTTGTTACACCCTGACCCCTAGACTGATGAGACATTTCAGTCTGCACAGCGCCACATGAAGTCAAACACGCGTATTGACAAGGTATGGGTTTTAATTAAACCAGTGGAGACCGGCTGTATTACTCTTACTACAAATAAAGCTCTTTGTTAACTACTTGACAGAATAGTGTTGTCTGATTTACTTTCTGGGTACAAACATGTAAATAAAAAAACCCCAAGAGATTCAAACAATGATTATTTTTCTGCCGATTAAAGTATTCAAACAGTTGCTCATCTTTTTAATAAAACTACGGAAGTAAAACCAGAAATCGAGGGTTAGGTGGATATGACGTCATTGACAGGCGACAGACTGGTTTAAAATGCTGATTTCTTTGGATTTAAACATTGTTGGAAACATTTGGGATAATGCAAGTGCACAAGTCAACAAAATATCAAACACTAGTGGTTTTAGGATATTTTAATCCAAAAATCGTACATAGCTATTGTGCCTTTAACAAACATGTATTTGTGTTATAGTATCATCTATACATTCATACTTGAGTAAAGTGTCCCAATGGATTTATACAAAATCATAATGCCTAAATATATCAGAAAAGGAACAAACTCCATAATTAAAAGGTTTTTCATCTCAGTTAGTTCTGTAATTTTAATAATATTGTTCATTATGTCATCAACAATCGTTTGGTCAGCAGTTGAACAGTTTTAGTTCTCAAGAAAAGGACAAAGAGGAACCCAACATAGATGTAGACAGAAAAACTCACCTTACCTGATGGTGTCCAGAAACAAACCTGTGAGAGATGATGAAGATCTGCACCTACTCTTCACCGTCACCAGGGGGAAAACGAACCATTATCAGGAAACAAAACACTGCTGAACGTGGAGTCTGACGTGTTATTGGTCCTTAAATTAATGGGAAAATGACTTTATTTGAGAAATACAGTTAGCAAATATTTGTTTGCAATGAGTTTTTAGTAGCCTACCTTGATGTGATTAAGGGGCTCTGAGGTGTTTATGTGGTTGTTTAGAGGTTAAAATGGTTCAAGTCTCTGATATTGTGGTGGTCTCCAGATATGGCTCGAGTCCAAGAGCTAAAACTCACGCGGAAGTCCATAACGTCTGCATTTGACGTCACGTGAACATGGCGGCGCCCTGCGAGTTGTTTACATAGACAGTAAAAGGTTGTTTGCAGTCAATGAAAAACATTCGCTTTTAAGGAAATAAAGTGCATCAACTGCGTCAAAGTTCTTACAGTACACGATAAAACAAAACCTTGAATTAAGCTAGTAGTGGCGAGATGAAGTCTCGCGAAGCATTGAAGCTTTTTAGCCAAATGGTTCACAAAATAGTTAATTTCTCGAGGCTTCATTTGCTCACAATACCACCTGGTGCTCAAAGAGTGTAAAACATACATTACCTGATGTGATCTGTGTGATACTGTATTTTGCGTCAGTTAAGGCTTAACGTTAGATATAACGGTGATGAAAAATAAATTCCACATAGACTAACGTTAATCTATTTGTATAAATAGGATGTGTATTTTCTGGTGGTATAATGATTGTATAACTGTGTAATAAACTTATTGGCTTAAAATGAATGGGGCTATCAAATGTGTGTAAATCAATTCGTTAGTCATAATAGACAGGAGGGGCAATATTATTATTACAATTATTCAATTATTCTGAAGGGGTGAAGGCAGCGACTGGGCAGAGGGCAAGATTCGAACCGCTTCCTGAACCAATCAGGCGGAAGCGAGGCTTCGGACGTCATCAGTGACGTCATTGGCCTAAAGCGATACAAGCCTCGCCCTCGATACCATAGTTGCCAAGTCCGTGAATAACACGCGGCTTTGGGCTTCTTTTTTTTGGCAAGTCGCGTTAAACAAATCACGAGTCGCGGGTTGCGGTTTTTTGGGCTTATTTTAAAAAATGTGGTTGCGAAATATAATAAGCAACTTCGTTTCTTTATATTTATGGTCGCTGTTTTGTCCAATACATTGGCTGACACGGTCTTCTCAGCTAATAGCCATTCAGTGCAACGATCGTGTTCCACGTGCAGGTATGTGACGTTATAAATGCACGTAATGATAGTTAGTAGACTTAAATAGACGTACACATTTTTACAAACAATGCCACCAGCAGAGTTGTACAGAGATGGAGAGGAAACAGGGAAGAGAGGCACCTCATTTAATTAAAACAATATTTTTTTTGTAATGTATTTAAAATTACAGGCTATTATTAAAAAAAAAACAAGTATACTAATAAACAGTAGGTATAATTCGAATTTATTTTACTATAAATATGTGGCTATATTGCAGCGCTCCCTTAGTGCTTGCCTGTGTCTCAATGTGCACACTATCCATCCTAAATAGCATGTGACAGTCATTTTCAAAACTATTTAGGGCAGATAGTATATGCACATTGAGATGTAGGGCTTATCTTTTTCAAGGTTTGCAGTGTGTGTGTTCACTACTCACTGCCCCTAATGTGTGCACTAACTCTGACTATGGGTAACCATAATTGGCCTTCATGTCAATTTTATTTTTCTTCTCCAAACCTCTTCTGTTCACAGCTGATCGGAGGATATTGCGTGTCCTTTATTGCAATTTGATGATTTTTGTAAAATATAATGAAATGCATTGATGTACCATTTTACTTTATGAAATATGAGGGTAAAATGGCCATACTTGGATTTTCCCATTCAATACACTGCATCTAATTTGCATATTAATGTGTTCTTGGTGCAACATGTAATGAAAAATAAGTGTAATAATGGGAGTAATAATTGGCAAAATTTTCAAAATAATATCTAATATTTCATAGGAATATTGATATGTAATGTATTTCCCTATTCACTTGTTATGTCTCCAAAATGCCTGATAAACATGATTTAAGTCTTGGCGTCCATACTGAAATCAATGCCCTGTTTTGTTACAGAAAGTCATATTTTGATTAGAAACCCCATAACATTTTCCTGAGATGTAGATTTTTAACAAACAATTTGAAAATTAATCCGATTTAAATTATAATTAAAAAATATTTTCTTATTTCCATAAGAGTGCTAAACATTAATGTCAGCCATTTTTAAAGACCAAGAAGAAGTTGTTGTCCTGGTGAAACCTCCAAACATTTGGTATCTCTGCAAAGCCCCAAATGTGCTCTTTACAGGACATCCAGACTGTGACATGTATGATGTCAGAGAAATTCACTCAAATATAATGTCCACTACAGTGAACAAAAGTCTATTCATGGGTCCCAGGAGGATATAGCAGCATACAATGTTATTTTATCTATTTGGCCTAACTTACCTCACTGCCTTACTACATGTGCAGCGCTACAGATGTAAACACCCTCAGAGTAAAACTATAACAGCATTTGACCACTAGAGGAATGGCTCATATTCCTTTCCTGCAGAATAAATTATTATTGTAATGTTATTTGCAACAGTTAACTATTACTTATATTAGTATTATTGAAATGTTCAAACACTTCATAAAATGACGCACTGATAAACCACAAAGCAATTTACCATATAACAATAGTTCCACCCCCAAAAAGTTACTGTAACAACAGTTATTGTTCTCACTTTAAAATCATTATTTAATATAGCATGTCCAGAGAGTAGTTTTTTTCCTTAGATTGGGAGCAACGTCCCACACAGTTTGCTTTTGTGACTGTCTGGTAACTCACATTTACACAAGGCAAGCAGTGATCATATAATTTATACTACTAGAGCGCCATCTAGTGTCCTAACCAGGAATTCACCTTAGATTAGCACCACCATCCAATAATAATAATAATATTAAAATTACAGTTGATTAGACTCGGTCTCTTGAGTTATTTCTAATTACGAACTCAATCATTTTATGACAAACTGACAGATTGCAGTCATTATGGGAAAATCAGATGCTTTTATTGTCATTCATCACACGAAGAACTGCAAAGTAAAGTATTCATATAAAAAAATTAATTGAAATGTCAAACTCAAACTTGCCTTACCAGACTTTGACAAGACGCAACAAGTATTATATCACAGCGAAAACATATGTTGAAATGGATGCATCCCTTATCTCTATAACTCACTTGTGAAGATAATGCAGTGCACAACAGAAACAAATAATTCAAATACAATTCATTTTTCACATGAACATACAAAGATCTTCCAAAAACCTACTTGACTTCAAATCACTCGTTTCCTTTGTTGCTAAAGAAAAATGGGATCACATTATTTTGGATATGACACAAAATGACTCAGATTGCATTATGTTTTCATGAGGCTACTATGTTCTAAGATGTACATAAATGTGTGTGGAAATCATACATTCTATTGACAAACAAACTAATAAAACCACAAAGCATCAGTGCTTGAACATTAATATAGACATCAAAACAACAGGGCTTTAATTAATGAAATGATTCCTGTTGAAAAACAAAATGGTTGGCTCTTAATAGCTCTTCACTGTAGTTGAAGTTGCCGTTCAGGGTCTGAACCACCAATGGCTGTCCGGTTAGAGACGGAACGAAGACTTGCTTGTTTTCTGGGAATAACCCGTTTATTGTGACCACTCGTTTTCAACTGATTGATCTAGTATCAGATGGTATAGATGGGGTGTTAATGAGTGGTTGTGGTTTTCTATAAAACAGAAATAGTAACAGAAACATGAGTATAAATAATAATAGTGTTAACAATTAAAGTTAGTGACAATATGTCACAATTCACCAGTGTGAGTGTAAACAGTGAGTTCTAATGAGTCTGTGCAAAGGATTATGGGTAATGTAGTCTATTTTAGAATGACAGTCCGGGTTGGAGTGTCCTCTGGTGGTGATCACGGGCACTCACACTGGTGAATTGTGACGCAATAATACAGCATACATAAATTAAGATGAATAATTAAACATGAACATTATTAGCAAGTGATTGAAAGCAATTATAGGGCAGGTTGTAAGCTTTATATGCGCTGCACATTTGTAACCTACGTAGCCCCTAAAGGGACATGATGGTGGAAAAAATATGGGATCGTGCAGAAAAAAAAATCTTGCAAAACCTTTTGTGAAGTCCCGCTGGCAGTGTTTCAGACAGCTACATACGTTAACAATGGAGCGGTTCATAAAGTTTCATCTTGAACTTAGTTCAATGAGTTCAGCAAAGTTGGCAATATTCACTGATTTGAACTTCCCGGATCAATAGCTCTTGTCAGCTTAACGTTGTTAAAACACCTCTTTAACCCTTAATCGTCCCTCAAGTAGGGTTTACGTTTGAGTCCCCTTTTAGCAATTGCATAAGGAAAATACATTTTTTACATGGCAAACTATATATATATATATTTACTTCTCAACTATACATTTATGCTGTGTTTTTGTGGGTATTTGGTCGTTTTTTACCTATTTACTGCACAAATACTTAACTATGTCATAAATTGGCTCATTAAAAAAAAATTTACTGAAAAAAATCACTTAAATGATGATCTTAATTAAATATAAATAGTTTTTGGACATTGCTCTATGTGTTAGGTATAGAATACTGCCATATAATTCAGACCTCCCTACTGTGAGCTACAAGGTTGTTAATCAATGGCATTTGCATCCGTTGAAGTTGCCAACAAAGTTTTAAACAGCAGAATCTGGGTGAAAACATTACTCATGATGCTGTACAGAAAACACCAGTCGAAATGCACCAAAAGATCTCTTTAGCCTACTCCCATGAAACAGTCGATCTCTGACAAGTGTTTTTATACACACATATTTTGCAATAAACTTAAAATAGATTTTTTTTTCAACAATTTGTAAATGAGTAGTTTTATATTTCTCAACCGTTTTTAACTCTATTATGCTGTTCACAATGCTTCATGGGATTGTAGTTTTTCCCTCACCAAAGCTGTTAAGTATACAGTTCTTGTACCTGTGTGTTTTTGTCAGGTTTTCTTTTTCTTTTTTTTTGTGCTTCAAATTAAAGTTTGTAGTGTTGTGATTCACCACGTAGCTGATTGGTTGGTTTCATGGCGTATAACTCTTTAACAAAGACTTTTTTTACAATCTCTATAGAAAAAATCAACGGGAAAATACTTTAAAAATACTTCCAGAACGAGCAGTGCTGAAAAAGTGGACAGACACCGTTTTACTGTCTATCACTGTCATGTGGAATTATAATAAATACTTGATTTCTGACCATCTCTAAACACTTCAGTTCTGTAATTGTTTTGTAATTAATATCCACTTTAAAATAATTTGTTTAAATAGTTGCATGTCTAAATTAAGTGCATCAACAAGATTTGCAAGAAAGCTGCTTCACATTAGTAAGAAGCTGGACCTGATCGCTGTTACTAAAAAGACAAATCTGAACTGAAACTTAATATCAAATGGCCAGGTTTCTAATGTTTCATTGTTATATCTTGTGTTTTTTTTTACAGAATGTTAAAGAGGAGGATGAAGTGGTGTATTCAGGTGTTAGATAGTAGATAAACTTCAGTCTTCAGCCAGCAGTGCAAGATCCAGATGTATGATCACTTTAACCACTTTAAAGATATTTTTCAGTTATGCTCTAGATTTTCCCTCTATGGAATAGTATACAAGTTCAGCTTGATGGATTAACATTTAAAAGCAAGGAAATAAAGATTAGATTAATACTGTAATTTGTTGTTCTGTAAATCATCCTCGAGCCCCTGTCAGTTTGAGGCCCCTGCAGCTCTTTTTGTGAGTCAAAAATAAGATCTGCTGTGGTCCGATTTATTTCTATATGCATAGAGATGTGGCTTTATCTGCTGGACAAACAACTTCTATATGCACGTCTGTGGTTAATGTCAGTTTGTGTTGATGAGTCAATAGCGTGTGGTTTAAGGGTGTTTTTCCACTCCGTCACACATGATGTTCACAGTTTGACTTCTGCTTTACACAGAACAGCTTTACTATGAAAAACCCAACAATGCTGTTGTTTTTATGGATTTGTTTGGATTTTCATGAAAATATAATTGATATTGACTTGGTTTCATATCAAAAGTAACCTGCTCTGTCTGGTCTGCCGGGTGTCATATTTTCTCCGATGTCTTTTCACGAGAAACTGGACGCGTGCCATGAGAGGGTGAGATCAGTAGTCTTTAATACTGATGTGATCCTGCAGATAACAAGTGCTAAAGTCAGTAGTTATTTCCAGCTCTACCACGAGCAGCTGAAAAAATTCCTAAGAACTTGATATCACACCTTTTTTTTTTAAAATAACATCATATTCTCTTTTGGTCCATCAATGTTTGAGTCATTTTAAGAATAAATACATTGCATGATTCTCTGTTTTAATGTTTCTATTATCATACAAACTTTCAGCGATTAATTTTCTTTTCCCATCACTTCTGGGGAGTAACTAACTAAACGTTGTAATGCTGCTACACATTTCTACTATAATGTAAAGTATATTTTTCTGTAAAATATCCAAAGCATACAACTTCTTCTCAAAGTAGTTTCCTTGAGCTGTTCTGTGACATAAGTTTGGCTCATATTTAGAAGTCAAATGAAGCAAAATTAAATTAAAAAGTAAATTAAACTACTTTAATGTTCAGTTGTTACAGCATTTTGTCTTAGTGTGTTGCGTGACATTTGACTCATAATGCCATGGGACTTATGACTTTATATTACAACTCCCTCAGACACGCTAACAGACCATGTTAACCAGACAAACCTTGACCCTTTGGGATTTCATCTGGGCGTCATTTACCACATTGTTCTGAATACAAGACGGCACTGAATATAAGACGTTATCTTCAGCAAATACATTTTGCCAAGGCCCCCCTAGGAAATATTCCAGGGCCACCAAACGAGACTTTTTGACCTCGGAAAAGCATAAAAGTGATTCAAAACAGCTTTTGCCATTGTAGTAAATTCCCATTCATAGCTAGCATATGAGAGTGGAGTAACAGATCTAAAATCTAAAGAGGAGAATGGGGTGGTTCTATATATGGTTATACATAGCACCATTTGAGTAAAAGCTTCTGTCTAGCACCTTTAAAGATAGGGGCTATATAGCACTTAAAAGGTTAGTTCACCCAAAAATGAAAATTCTGTCATTAATTACTTACCCTCATGTCGTTCGACACCCGTCAGACCTCCGTTCATCTTCAGAACACAAATGAAGATATTTTAGTTGAAATCTGATGGCTCTGAAAGGCCTCCATTGGCACAATGGCACTTTACACTCTCAAGACCCTTAGAAGGTACTAAAGACGTCGTTACAAAGTCCATCTCACTACAGTAGTTCTAAAATAACTTTATGAATCGGCGACAATAGTTTTTGTGCGCAAAACAACCCTAAATAACGACTTACATAGTGATGACGATTTCAAAACACGGCATCATGAAGCTTCGAAGCGTTATGAATCAGTGAGTCGATTCAGCAGTTTGAATCGCCAAATTTCAGCAGTTTGGCGGTTTGACACGCGATCCGAATCATGATTCGACTCATTGATTCATAACGCTTCGAAGCTTCATGATGCCGTGTTTTGAAATCGTCATCACTATGTAAGTCGTTATTTAGGGTTTTTTTGCGCACAAAAACTATTGTCGCCGATTCATAAAGTTATTTTAGAACCACTGTAGTGAGATGGACTTTGTAACAACGTCTTTAGTACCTTTTAAGGGTCTTGAGAGTGTAAAGTACCATTGTGCCAATGGAGGCCTTTCAGAGCCATCAGATTTCAACTAAAATATCTTCATTTCTGTTCCGAAGATGAACAGAGGTCTTACGGGTGTCGAACGACATGAGGGTAAGTAATTAATGACAGAATTTTCATTTTTGGGTGAACTAACCCTTTAATGTGTTTCCCTCTTATTACAAGCCAATGAACCACTTTTAGTGCTATTTTTTAGCACCGTTTTTGTTTAGTGTACATACTGACACACTTGCCTTTTTTCAAAGCAGACGCTTTTAGGACCACGGTAAGATTTTTTTTGACTGTTAGCATTTTAAGTCCTTTTGGACTCGCTATCTTCTAACATTACACTCTGACACCAAATTTCTTGGCTGCTTAATGAGTTGTTTGACTCCTATTGACGTTTGATGACTCGTATTTATTTACAATGACCCTATTTTTGCAGATGTATTAATGACATGTAAAAGTTCAGACCCAGAATAAAAGATGACCCCATTTTTTCAGATGTATTTCCAATTAAAAACATTATTGGAAATGCATCTTATATTTGGAACAATACGGTACTGTGAAATTATAATACAAGCTTTTGCTTTCCGCACCATCTTTAAAGGTCAGCATAACATGGTCTTAAAGGAACACACCGACTTTTTGGGACTTTAGCTTATTCAGCGCATTATTTAAGGGTGTTTTTCCACTCCTTCACACATGATGTTCACAGTTTGACTTCTGCTTTACACAGAACAGCTTTATTATGAAATACCCAACAATGCTGTTGTTTTTTATGGATTGGTTTGGATTTTCATGAAAATATCATGAAAGCTGAGACTTTGTTTCATATCAAAAATAACCTATAGTACCTATAATATAATAACCAGAGTCTATTTTCTCTGATATGTTTTCACGAGAAACTGGACGTGTGCCATGAGAGGGTGAGATCAGTAGCCTTTAATACTGATTTGATCCTGCAGATAACAAGTGCTAAAGTCACTAGTTATTTCCAGCTCTAGCACGAGCAGCTGAAAACATTTCTAAGAACTTGATATCACACCTTTAAAAATAAAATAAAAAAACATCATATCCTATTTGTGTCTGTCAATGTCTGAGAGTCATTTTAAGAATAAATACATTGCATGATTCTCTGTTTTAATGTTTCTATTATCATACAAACTTTCAGCGATTAATTTTCTTTTTCCATCACTTCTGGGGAGTAACTAACTAAACGTAATGCTGCTACACATTTCTACTATAATGCAAACTATATTTTTCACTAAAATATCCAAAGGATATTTACGCATCTTCTCAAAGTCCTTGATCTGTTCTGTAACATAAGTATGGTTCAAATATGCTCATATTTAGAAGTCAAATGAAGCAAAATTCAAGAAGTGCTGAAGTGCTCTTCGGTCATTTCTGACCCGAAAATTTTCTGTTTTGAAATGTTAAAAATCACCGCTTCATCGGAATGATATGAAACTTGGGGACTTTTCTTGCATTAGGTATGTAAACACACCAAAAAATTGGAGTCATGATTCAAGCATGCTAATTGGTCGTAAAAAAAAGTAGCGTTCATTGTCTTCGGTCATAAATGACCGACCATAGGAAATGAATGGGAAATCGGCAGAAACACAAAATATTGAATCTGTTCACGTCTTTCACGTTTTATCATTAAAGCTTTTTTTGCATTTGTCAAAATGTGTTATTTGTCTTAATGTTAAATAATTATTAATTAATAAAACTTATTCATTTTGTTTTCAGGGATGAAAAGACTTTAATCTTTTCAATTCTTTCTGCAGAAATGCCATGATATGGGCTTAAGAGTCACAAGTTTTTGTGTTTTAAGATGATTATTTGTTGTTTGCATGTTTTTTTATTATTATGAGCCATTTAAATACGTTTTAAACCTATTATTTTAGAAATGTTTGATAAATGTCCTATTTGTTTTCATATAGAGAAACACACTTCACTTGTTCAAGGCCTTGTATTAATTAATGCTGAAACCCTATTGTTATTGTTAAGATTTTTATTTTATTTGACATTTTTTATTTGAAAATTTGAAATATGCCACATTCTCTGTTTCAAAGTATTATTTGTAACAACATGAACATGAAGGAAATAATACAATTGAATATACAGTCAAATGGGAAACACTTTACAACATGTAACGTGTATTATTCTGTTTATAGTAATAGCCATCTGTATATTATATTCATAGTACATATTCCCCTGTAAATTCTGTTTATAGTAATAGCCATCTGTATATTTATTCACTGTACATATTCACCTGTAAATTCAGTTCTGTTTATAGTAAGACAACTCTCTATTTATACATATTTATATATATTCAGTACATATCCATGTCCTGCACTTACGCATCCATTGTATATCCTGCACTTGCTGCTATTGCACTTCTGGTTAGACCTAAACTGCATTTCGTTGCCTTGTACTTGTACTTGTGTAATGACAATAAAGTTGAATCTAATCTAATCTAATCTAATCTAACATATTTTTTAAATAATAAAAAAGTTGTATAGTTGAAGTAACAGTAAACTACAGAGTTTGTGTCCATTAACATTAAATCTCTTCATACATTGTGTCAGTATTATTTGCAACATGAATGTGAAGGAAATAATAACAACATAGGCTACACTACCAGTCAAAAGTTTCAGACCAGTATGATTTTTTTCAATGTTTTTAAAGAAGTCTCTTCTGCTCACCAAGGCTGCATTTATTTGATCCAAAATACAGCAAAAACAGTATTATTGTGAAATATTTTTACAATTTAAAATAACTGTTTTCTATTTGAATATATGTAATTTA
Source organism: Gobio occitaniae (assembly GCA_033150135.1). Classification (NCBI taxonomy): domain Eukaryota; kingdom Metazoa; phylum Chordata; class Actinopteri; order Cypriniformes; family Gobionidae; genus Gobio; species Gobio occitaniae. The sequence continues at coordinate 19,952 of JARQWZ010004462.1, read as the reverse complement.
TTCCTGTGGTCAAAGCTGAATTTTCAGCATCATTACTCAAATCGTAAGCGTCACATGATCTTTCAGAAATCATTCAGATATGATGATTTGATTATTTAAATAAAAAAAAAAACATTTATGATTATCAATGTTGAATTTTTTTTTTCAGGATTGAATTGAAAGTTCAAAAGAACAGCATTTATCTGAAATATAAAGCTTTTGCAACATTATAAATGTCTATACTGTCACTTGATCAATTTAATGCATCCTTGCTGAATAAATTAATTTCTTTAAGCCCCCCAGGGCTAGGAGCACAGTGGCCCCCACCTGAAAATTTTAGGGGCACAACCAGAAAATTTAGGGGTGCACACCGTAAATCAACATGCTAACCAAATTTACTAATTTCCACTGTATTACTAATAGGGATGGGTATCGTTAAGGTTTTAACGATATTACTACTCTTACCGATACTGCTTATCGATCCGGTACTTTAACGGTATTCTTACCGGTTCTTTTTATTATACTGTATATATTTTTTTAATAAAAACTAAAACATAATTAAGAACATAATTAACATGGCTTTATGAAGGCTGGTCGCACATGTGATGGTCGCAAATTTACTGGTCGCACATGTGCGACTGGATGTAAAATTCAGTTGCACACTCTCATTATAGTCGCAAAATGTCTGTCTGGAGCCCTGACTTTTTAATAATATTTCACAATATTTTTTTTGTGTGTGTATTTTAATAACATAAATGCAGTCTTGGTGAGCAGAAGAGACTTCTCTAAAAACTTTAAAGGGTTAGTTCACCCAAAAATGAAAATTCTGTCATTAATTACTTACCCTCATGTCGTTCGACACCCGTAAGACCTCCGTTCATCTTCGAATCAGTGAGTCGAATGAGCAGTTTGGATCGCCAAAGTCAGCAGTTTGGCGGTTTGACACGCGATCCAAATCATGATTCGACTCACTGATTCATAACGCTTCGAAGCTTCATGATGCCGTGTTTTGAAATCGGTCATCACTATATAAGTCGTTATTTAGGGTTTTTTGCGCACAAAAGCTATTCTCGTCACTCCATAAAGTTATCGTAGACCCACTGTAGTGAGATGGACTTTGTAACGACGTCTTTAGTACCTTTTAAGGGTCTTGAGAGTGAACCGTGCATTGTGCCAATGGAGACCTTTCAGAGCCATCAGATTTCAACTAAAATATCTTCATTTGTGTTCTGAAGATGAACGAGGTCTTACGGGTGTCCAACGACATGAGGGTAAGTAATTAATGACAGAATTTTCATTTTTGGGTGAACTAACCCTTTAAACAATCTTACCGTTCTAAAACTTTTGACCGGTAGTGTATATCTATACAGTCAAATGGGAAACCCTTTACAACATGTTACACATGTATTAATATTTTTAAAATAAAAATGGTGTATAGTTGTGTTTGTATCCATTAATTGACATTAAATAAGTATGATCAATAGGCTATGTTTTAAAAATTTTATCATTGTACATCATATGATTATATAACAAAATCCATGTGAAGCTTATATTTAATGAAAGAAAATCAGGTGTATGTATGGGTAGCGTAACTATGATTGTTTAAGCCCTGCCCCTAAGTTCCGGTTCTGTGTCTGCGGTTCTGAAACTGCGGTGCTGCAGCTGGATATATCTCGAACTTGCTGGAAGGTGCTGGACTTGGCAACCCTTCTCAAAATTATACTTTATCTGGCTGAATCACACACACACACACAACATGATTGATGAAAAACTGTCAAGGAATACTGTCCTTGTTGCTAAATCTACATTTTTTAAAAGCGAACAGTGCTACCACTGAGTAAACGGTTTCACTGAGAGTGGTCGAAGTCCTTTTCAAGCAAAGTCTGTTCACTCGGCGGCCATATTTGCAATACCTCCACAGGGTTGCCAACTCTCACGCATTTGGTAGTGATGTGACATTTGAACCGAGGCGTCGGAGCTTGTGTCTATGGGTGTGCCAGATGAAGCCTCGGGCTGTGTCTCAATCAGCTCCCTAGTTCAGTAGTCAGGGCACTGATCATGGAGTCGGCCACATTCATGTACACGATACACTGATACACGACCCAGGAAGCTGATTAAGTGGCACCCTCGTTTCGAAGCTTGTGTTGTCAACGTAGAAATCTCGTGACCAATGACAAACAAAGCTTCACTTTCTGTCCAATCACGTGCACGATTAATTTTGCGTGTCGTAATGTTCGAACCCTTAAGTTTTCATTCAGACTTATTTAATTACATTTTTAAATATCCAGTCATACAAGTAATATGAAGAATACAAATTATTTCAGGACAATAAAATATTTGCCATATGCAATTCATATATGTGTAGATTATTCTTCTATTACATCATATTGATATTCATACTGGCATTCATACTTTCAGGCTCTGCCTCACGCTCTCACGTTGCCCAAGCAAATTTCACGGCAAATTAACCCTAAAAAGACATTTTTGTTTATGTCCTTGTTTTTGTTTGGTTATGTTTTTAAATCATTAAATAATCTGGCACCGAGCTATTTGTTTGAGCTACTCCGTCCACACAATCCCACACAAAATCTGAGGAAACAGCCTTCTGGTTTACAGATCAGATCAGATCGGCACAGTCTTTAACCGTTTTCTTCTCTTAAAACCTACTTTTTTTCTTTAGCTTTTAATTCACTGTGAGTTTATGTCTTAAATGTTTGGCTTGGTCTTTGTCTTTGTAACCTGTGTTTTGTTCAGCACTTTGGTCAGCCTTGTTTGCGGTTTTTAAATGTGCTATATAAATAAAATAAACTTGAAACTAGAGAAGGTAAGAATATTTTGAAAGGTTAGAGAGTGTTCTCAGAACTTTATGTTGGTTATTTTGGTCTCATCCCCTCCTGAAGCTTTTGACGCTTCCCTCTTTGTACTGTGAACTTGCCAAATAAATGTCACTTTTGAAACTTTCAAATCTGTGTTATTTTTGTGGAGCGCTGGGACAGGAGAGGAGAGCACTTGCTTGTCTGTTAATGTTAATGGTCACAAACGTCCTTACTCCTTCCCTGATGTTTAGGCCAGGGGTTTTCAAACTGTATGATGCCAACTTTTGTTTATGGCTATGTTTTTCTCCTGTGTTTGTTTAGAGAGGGAGTGAGGTCATTTCATTTCTCCTGAAGCCTTTTGACTCTTCCCTTTTTGTATTTTGAACCTGCCAAATAAATTTCACTTTTAAGTGTTTCAGAAGTCTGTGAAAATTATTATTATTATTTTTGCTGGGACAGGAGAGGAGACTCTTGCTTGTCTGTTAATGTTAATTGTCACAAACTTCCTTGTTACACCCTGACCCCTAGACTGATGAGACATTTCAGTCTGCACAGCGCCACATGAAGTCAAACACGCGTATTGACAAGGTATGGGTTTTAATTAAACCAGTGGAGACCGGCTGTATTACTCTTACTACAAATAAAGCTCTTTGTTAACTACTTGACAGAATAGTGTTGTCTGATTTACTTTCTGGGTACAAACATATAAATAAAAAAAACCCAAGAGATTCAAACAATGATTATTTTTCTGCCGATTAAAGTATTCAAACAGTTGCTCATCTGTTTAATAAAACTACGGAAGTAAAACCAGAAATCGAGGGTTAGGTGGATATGACGACATTGACAGGCGACGGACTGGTTTAAAATGCTGATTTCTTTGGATTTAAACATTGTTGGAAACATTTGGGATAATGCAAGTGCACAAGTCAACAAAATATCAAACACTAGTGGTTTTAGGATATTTTAATCCAAAAATCGTACATAGCTATAGTGCCTTTAACAAACATGTATTTGTGTTATAGTATCATCTATACATTCATACTTGTGTAAAGTGTCCCAATGGATTTATACAAAATCATAATGCCCAAATATATCAGAAAAGGAACAAACTCCACAATTAAAAGGTTTTTCATCTCAGTTAGTTCAGTAATTTTAATTAAAAATAATATTGTTCATTATGCCATCAACAATCGTTTGGTCAGCAGTTGAACAGTTTTAGTTCTCAAGAAAAGGACAAAGAGGAACCCAACATAGATGTAGACAGAAAATCTCACCTTACCTGATGGTGTCCAGAAACAAACCTGTGAGAGATGATGAAGATCTGCACCTACTCTTCACCGTCACCAGGGGGGAAACGAACCATTATCAGGAAACAAAACACTGCTGAACGTGGAGTCTGACGTGTTATTGATCCTTGAATTAATGGGAAAATTACTTTATTTGAGAAATACAGTTAGCAAATATTTGTTTGCAATGAGTTCTGATCGTTTTTAGTAGCCTACCTTGATGTGATAAAGTGCTCTGAGGTGTGTATGTGGTTGTTTAGAAGTTATGCCGCGTACCAGGCAACCCGTAACCCGTGTTTTTCCAACCTTATACCCGTGAAAGTGCACTGGAACGGCAGCCAAACCCGTGAGTTCCCACACGTGAACTCGTACTAGATCGATGTACTCCCAGTTACGAGTTTAGACGTCACATAGCCCGCGAAGCAACAATGGCAGCCCCTACGGTTGCAGTGTTTATGAAACAAATATACAAATAACGTAAAATAAAAGGTATAACAGCTTTTCTTTCCGTCTGCGCTGTTTTTCTCCTCCGTTTCCCTCAAATAAGCAAGGAGTAAGCACCTTTGGCGATAGAAATGATTGTAAATGAGCATAAGTTACACCCCGTACGGTCCGACATGCTTTGTTTACATCTAACTACCACACAATTCCTTGCGCTCAGGCAGTTTGGCGTGACTTTGCCTGGAACACTACAAAGTCGTGAGTCGTGGTTTGAAGTTGTAATTTACGGGCTCAAAAACCTGCCTGGAACGCAGCATTAAAATAGTTCCCCCTCAAGACTCTGCTTTTGTGGTCTCCAGATATGGCTCGGGTCCAAATTCACGCGGAAGTCCATAACAGACGTCACGTGAACATGGCGGCGCCCTGGGAGTTGTTTACAGTCAATGAAAAACATTCGCTTTTAAGGAAATAAAGTGCATCAACTGCGTCAACGTTCTTACAGTACACGATAAAACAAAACCTTGAAGTAAACTAGTGGTGGCGAGATTAAGCCTCGCGAAGCATTGAAGCTTTTCAGCCAAATGGGTCAAAAGAGTTCATTTCTCGAGGCTTCACCCCACCCGGTGCTCAAAGAGTGTAAAACACAGATATATTACAGATAACCTGATGTGATCTGTGATGCACTGTATTTTGCGACAGTTAAGGCTATATAACGGTGAAGAAAAATCCATTTCCACATAGACTAAATCTATTTATATTTAGGATGTGTATTTTCTGGTGGTATACAATGATTGTATAACTGTACGTGTTATAAACGTATTGTCTTAAAATTAATGGGGCTATCAAATGTGTATAAATAAATTCGTTAGTCATAAGAGGAGGTGCATATTATTATTACAATTATTCTATTATTATTATTATTATTAATAAATATTATTCTAAAACTGGAAAATAGATGGGTTTAATGCTACCTTCACGTGCTATCTCAAGTTAAAATTTGAATGGGATGAGCTTGAGCTCGTAATCACGACATCAGAAGTGGAAAGTAGGAATTTTCCGAAAGCGCGTTAAGGCAGCTACTGGGCAAACAGTAACGACGCTTCTCTTGAAGCCAATACGGAAGTACCATATACTGCAATTCATCGACTGGCCGCTAGGGACAGGCAGCCCCGCAGCACACCAGTTTCAGAACACCATCCACAGAACCGGAAGTGAGCGGCGCTACCCATACACGTTGTTTTCATATGGATTTTAAAGTTACTTTTCATGCAAGAGAAACATGCATTTAAGCCAGTAAGATGTGAACAGACGCATGAAGGAGAATATGTTGAGTTGTGTGTGATATTTCTGTAATGATACATGTGGTGGTTTTATCATTAAAGCTTTTTTTTGCATTTGTCAAAATATATTATTTGTCTTAATATTAAATAATTAATAATTAATAAAACATTAATTTTGTTTTCAGGGATGAAAAGACTTTCATCTTTTCCAGTATTTCTGCAGAAATGCCATGATATGGGCTTAAGAGTCACAAGTTTTTGTGTTTTAAGTTTTTTTGCATGTTTTTAATTGTTATTATGTGCCGTTTAAATTCGTTTTAAACCTATTATTTTAGAAATATTTTATATACGTCCTATTTGTTTTCTTTCAGAGAAACATTTTTCACTTTAAGACCTTGTATTAAATGGTTATTTTTATTTGACATTTGAAAAATAGAAATGTCACATTCTCTGTCTATTATTTTCAATCAAAATAATACAATTGAACATAGAATCAAATGGGAAACACTTTATAACATGTTACAAATGTATTAGGCCTAATATATATTTAAAATAAAAATAAAAAGTTGTAGTATTGTTAAAGTAACAATAAACTACAGTGTTTGTGTCCATTAACATTAAATCTCATAGGCTTTTTTCTGTCAGTATTATTAGGAACAACATGAATGTGAACAAAATAATACTAATATATCTATAGTCAAATGAGAAACACTTTATAACATGTTATACATTTATTAATATGTTTTAGATAAAAACTGTGTGTAGTTTTAGCCTGTTTCCATGAAGTAAACTACTGTCTTTGTATTCATTGATTTAAGCATGATCAATAGGCTATGTTTTAAAATGTTGATCATTGTACATCATGACATATTATGAACAGAAAAGTGACTTTATTTAAAAGTATTGTTGTTAAATATTGTAGACATCGATCCGATCAAAATCCATGTGAAAACAGCTTATATTTATCAAAAGAAAATTATATATATGGATAGCGCAACTATGACTGTTTAAGCCCCGCCCCTCACTTCCGGTTCTGTGGATGGTGTTCTGAAACTGGTGTGCTGCGGGGCTGCAGCTGGATAGAGACCGTATTTAGGCCACGTCCACACCGGGGGGAAAACAATCCAACGCTCTCCATTGACTTTGCATTGCGGGAGGCTGCCTCATTGTCATTTCGGACTTAGTTATAACAAAAAACAGAACAATGTCTAAAAGCTGATATGTGACAAGGTGTACAGCAAACAAGCTAAAAATGCGCCGCCCATGCGCCGCTAACTTCCGGGTTGGCCTAAAAAGTGACGTCATAACTTCTGCGCTGTGTATGAACACTTATCCACTTTTTCATGAGAAATATTTCCCATTCATTTTTTTCCACAAATGTTAGAAACTAATTTTGTTTATGCGTGCCTCTCTGAGATTTATCTTTTGTTAATGTTTTTTCAGACAATATGATTATCACTGTGATAACATTAAATGACATGAAACACAACCCAGTCTCTTTTTGTTAAATGCAAGTTTATGTATGATCAATAATACAATGTATAATAAGCTATACATTAAATAAAGCAAACAATTCAGTCAAACATTCAAAGTCAGTGCTGGTCGGCTAACTTACAATGGTAACGTACAGTTATAGACTAAAAATAAACAAGTAATGAAACTTCACTTTGCCCTCAGCCTAAACGATTTGCCAGGGAACAAATTATAGATCCATGAGAGCAAATATGGGCAGTTAAATCTCCACAAGACGAATTATAGCTGGAGACGCCACAGAGACATCAGCGCCAGCGGCAGACGTCAGAAGGACTAGCCGAGGAAAGTCTACTCACGCTACTCACTCAACTCCGAAAACACCAAATAAAATGTTAAAATAGGCACTCTTCTTATAAATAAACCACAGATTTGAGCTTTAAACAACTACATTATCGACTGAAAAAGTCTTAAAACTACGTTTTGTCACACATTAACAGTAGATTTTAACACAAAAAGACGTGTAAACACAGCCCATGTTAGCCATTTCTCAACGAGACGAACATGTGAAGAGAGTAAACTCCAAATGTTCAAGCATCCAACTTTGCGCAAATAGCTCGATTTATTCACGCCACATAATGTTCTTCATTAGGCTGAAACACGGGCTAGTGAGAGATTGCCTGTTTGTCACGATGACGTCTAAAGTCCCCGGCCCCGCCAAAGGATGTAGTCCCTTTTAGCAACTTGTTAGCAACTACCGTTTTTAAGACACAATAAAGTTTAAAAAAAATTCACAAGCAGGTTTTAACTAATGTGTTTTATGTCATAGATCAAAACGTGAAAATATTTAGAGGCTTTGTTAACCACAGACCTTATTTCAGGCGATTTAGCAAAAACCCATTAAAAAAAACCCATAGACCCCATAGGCGAGGGAACCGGAAGGGCTAAAATGCTAACTCACTTCCGCGTTTTGGCCTACAAAGTGACGTCATTACTTCGGCACTCTATTGTCCAGAAGGGAGCAGAATTAGCCTGGGAAAACCCAGACAACTTCCGGCAAATTTAGATTTGCTCTGCAAGTAGTCTGGCAAAGACCCCATTCAAACCCATTTCTAAACCCTAGAAATCGCGGCACCAATCAGAAACGTTGGGGCGGGCTTTACACGATGACGACAGCGCAGCGACATTGAAGCAGATTTGCCGCTGTGGAGCATCACTCGTTCGAATCAGCTATCGCGTCTGTTTTAAGCGATTTAAACTTTTCCTTTTCGTTAAAACCCGAGCAAAGAACAACACTCGAAGCCTTCATATCTAAAAAAGATGTTATCGTTGTCTTACCGACTGGATTCGGCAAAAGTCTGATACCAGCTTGGCCCTTTGGTGGCTAAACGAATGGGTCTTAGCGAGAGCCCTCTGGTAGTGTTAATGTTTTACAAAATATAGTTTTAAGTCCTTTTCAGACGTGAATGTAGTTGTTTAAAGCTCAAATATGTGGTTTATTTATAAAGGGAGCGCCTTTTTTTAAATTGTATCTGCCGTTTTCGGAGTTGTGAGCGCCAGTGGTTCAGCGGCTCTCAATTGATCATTGAGCCCGCCGAGAGGCGCCTTTCCTCGGCCAGTCCTTCTGCCGTCTGCCGCTGGCTCTGATGTCTCTGTAGTGGTTAAACCGTATCGTCTTGTGTAGATCTAACGGCTGATCTTTGCTCTCATTAATCTATAATTTGTTCCTAGACAGATCGTTTTGTCTGTGGGCAAAGTGAAGTTTCATAACTTTATATTTTTAAGATATTAAACTTTACCGTTGTAGTCTCCTAGCGCTGACTTTGACTGAATTGCTTTATTTATTGTATAGCTTCTTATACCTTTTACTTATACTTTTATGATTGCTATGGATGATCACACATAAACTGACATTTAACAAAAAGAGACTGGGTTGTGTTTTGTGTCATATTTAATTTATTACAGTGATAATCATAGCCTATATTATGTGTGTGTGTGTGTGTGTGTGTGTGTGTGTGTGTGTGTTTTTAAATGTAAACGAAAAGAGGCTGGGTTTTTTATATTTCGTTTTGTTATAAACATGCATTGAAGATAATATGCATTGCCTGCACTACATATACAAATATATACTGAGTGATACTGTCAAGAACGCTGCTTGTCCATTAGCAGACTAGGCGGACTAGTTTCCTCCCGTCCTCGGGAGTTCATTCTCCGGAGTCAAACTTGGTAAGTCACGGAAGCAAGTCAGAAGTTCGCGTACGAAATATGTCATAAAAAACACCACTGCCTCATTTCATAAAAAAAAATTATAATAATTAAACATAATAATAGCCACACGAATGTGGTTCAGGCAACGCATAGCTAGGCCTACATTGATTATCTTATATATTTATAATAAAACGAAGTATAAAACACCATGCCTCTTTTCGTTTACATTTTTAAAATAATATATTAAACATTAATATGTGGTTTAGGTAAAGTGACCAGATTTCTGAAATGGAAACCGGGGACATTTCCTATTTGAGAACACAAGTACAGACAAGAACGCATATTGAGAAACGGCCAGAGTCTCAGATGTTTCTCCGTCGCTCTGCATACGTCATCTCCCTCATCGCTCTGATTGGTTTTAGGTCTATCCAATTGCGCCGAGAAGCATTTGAGCGACGCCCGTTGGTGACGCCCCTTTGGAAATGATTTGTCTATGAAGCTTTGCCAGACCATAACTCAGTTACTACTGAGAATGGTCTGGTTTTAACCAGGCTAGAGCAGAATCTCATTGAGCCCTATGTTAAAATGGCCAACTTTACAGCAGAATAAAACATGTTTACAGCCCGGTACAAATTGTGGTTTTGGTCTATATGGCTAATTTTGCCCTTCATGACAACTGTGAGGGGGGTGAATTTTTTTTTATAACTCATTCGTTTACATTATATAAAGCGTTAAAGTTCTGCATAATTAAGGGCGTGGCCACTTCGAGTGACAGCTGGAGCCATTTATCTGCTGTCTGTTAGTCATCGCGTCACTTCAGCTCAACCCACGTCCCGCCTTTTTGCCGGGAGTGACATGCGATGACACGCAGCAAAGATAGCAAAGTACTGATAAACCACAAAGCAATTTACCATATAACAATAGTTCCAACCACAAAAAGTTACTGTAACAACAGTTATTGTTCTCACTTTAAAATCATTATTTAATATAGCATGTCCAGAGAGTAGTTTTTTTCCTTAGATTGGGAGCAACGTCCCACACAGTTTGCTTTTGTGACTGTCTGGTAACTCACATTTACACAAGGCAAGCAGTGATCATATTATACTACTAGAGCGCCATCTAGTGTCCTCACCAGGAATTCACCTTAGATTAGCACCACCATCCAATAATAATAATATTAAAATTACAGTTGATTAGACTCGGTCTCTTGAGTTATTTCTGATTACAAACTCAATAATTTTATGACAAACTGACAGATTGCAGTCATTATGGGAAAATCAGATGCTTTTATTGTCATTCATCACATGAAGAACTGCAAAATATAGTATTTATATTACAAATAAATTGAAATATCAAACTCAAACTTGCCTTACCAGACTTTGACAAGACGCAACAATTACATCGCAGCGAAAACATATATTGAAATGGAGACTTCCCTTATCTCTATAACTTGTGAAGATAATGCAGTGCACAACAGACAAATATAAATCAAATGAAATGAGCAAATATAAAAAAGCAATATAAAAGAGAGATAAACCGCCTGAATAAAGTAACAACACAGATGTATGTTTGCTCTCTTGAAGCCACACACACAATATTAAACAATGCTTAGATCAGAAGCCTGAAATACTTCAGTGATAGTTCACAGTACACATTATTTATGATAATAAACTCGCACATCATTTCACAGCAAACAAATTCACAGCTGTTGTGATTAAATACGATTCGTTTTTCACATGAACATACAAAGATCTTCCAAAAACCTACTTGACTTCAAATCACTATTTTCCTTTGTTGCTAAAGAAAAATGGGATCACATTATTTTGGATATGATACAAAATGACTCAGATTGCATTATGTTTTCATGAGGCTACTATGTTCTAAAATGTACATAAATGTGTGTGGAAATCATACATTCTATCGACAAACAAACTAATAAAACCACAAAGCATCAGTGCTTGAACATTAATATAGACATCAAAACAACAGGGATTTAATTAAAGGAACACTCCACTTTTTTTGAAAATAGGCTCATTTTACAAGTCCCCTAGAGTTAAATAGTTGAGTTTTACCGTTTGTGAATCCATTCAGCCGATCTTTGTAACTGGCGCTAGCATTTTTAGCATAGCTTAGCATACATCATAGATTCTGATCAGTCCATTAGGACTGGCTATGAACTACTTTCTCATTCCTGCGTAATGCTGCGTTCACACCAAACGCGAATTGAGCGTCAAAATCGCGTCTACCGCGTCTAGTTTCACGCGCGTCAATTTTGAATGCATTCGCGCGTCAGCAGAGAATTGGACGCGCGTAGAAATTGAGCGCTGGAAGCGAAATTGACGCGCGTTCAAGGCACTCCAGGAGAAATATGTCATATAACACCACTCTGGCTCTTTTCATTTTCATTAAACATATGCATTAATAGCCACACAAATGTGGTCCAGGCAACTCCTACATTATCTTCACTGCATGTATGTTTAAATATCCTTAAAATATAAAGTTATGAAACTTCTCTTTGCCCTCAGTCAAAACGATTTGGCAGACAACAAATTATATATTCATGAGAGCAAAGATCGCCCGTTAGATCCACACAAGACGAACCACTACAGGACATCAGAGCCAGCGGCAGACGCCAGAAGGACTGGCCGAGGAAAGGCTGCCTTCGCTGGCGTTATGAGCAGTGATTGCCCAGTGATCGCCTGGATCTCACAACTCCAAAAACACAAGATTATTTTTTTTAAATAGGCGCTCTCTTTATAAATAAACCACAGATTTGAGCTTTAAACAACTACATTCCCACCTGAAAACGTCTTAAAACTACATTTGTGACACAATACTACTGTTTTTAATTTATGCAGGGTTTCTCATACACGGCACTTTACCAAGTGACAGCAGCGAGCGAACTGGACGCGCGAATGAGGCGGATTCGCGTCCTTCGCGCCGCGCGTAACGCGCCTCCCGCGCCGCGGGACCTCCAGACGCGCGTCAACACGCCTTTCCATTGACTTAACATTGAAATCACTCGCGCCAGACGCTCAATTCGCGTTTGGTGTGAACGCAGCATAATAGTCGCTGATCTTTGCGGCCGTACCATGGCTGCAGCAGCAATGATATTACGCAGCGCCTGAAAATAGCCCCCAGCTAGGGCACTAAGTTTGTGTAGTTGCAGAGAAAGTTTCAGGCTTGCAGCCGACAAAGTGTGTTGTGGATTTACCTGTGTGATTAGCCATGGTTGGTTCTGTGTGTTGTAAATGGCTGTGATAGCAAGTTGAAGGTGTATACTACCACCATGTTTCACAGAATACCAACGAATCATTGCGCCGCTGCAGCCATAGTACGGCCGCGAAGATCCGCGACTATTACGCAGGAATGAGAAAGTAGTTCCTAGCCATATAGGTGTAGAAAATCACAACTTTTCATTTTCAGTTGGTCTTAGCACACGATGTAACTGTAGAAGAGTCAAGTTTTAAATAGGAAAAATATTGAAAGTGTCTTTGGTCATTTTTTGAATGAGGTGCTAATGGACTGATCAGAATCAATAGCCACGTTTCCACCCAGATTACCCGTAACAATTTGTACCAGGAACTTTTTTTAACCCCCCCCCCCCCCCCCGTTTTGTTGAAACACAATGCTGCGTGAGCTCAAACAATCAGCATGTTCAGTGCCCAAGTCCCACCCCCGAAAGTTCCCGAACTTTTAAAAAGTACTACCCCAGGAGCAGGGCCGTTTGGAGGGGAAAATATTTACCCGGAACTTCATTATGACCCTTGTTACTGCGGTCGAAACACACCGAGTACCACCCCAAAGTTCCTAGTTCCTGGGGAAAGTTCCTGCGGTGGAAACGTGGCTAATGATGTATGCTAAGCTATGCTAAAAGTGGTACCGCGAGATACAAAGATCGGCTGAATGGATTCAAAAACGGTAAAACTCAACTATTTAACTCTAGGGGACTTGTAAAATGAGCCTATTTTCAAAAAAAGTGGAGTGTTCCTTTAATGAAATGATTCCTGTTGGAAAACAAAAGGGTTGGCTCTTAGTAGCTCTTCACCGTAGACAAGTTGCCGCTCAGGGTCTGACCCACCAATGACTGTCCGGTTAGAGACGGAACGAAGACTTGCTTGTTTTCTGGGAATAACCCGTTTATTGTGACTCGTTTTCATCTGATTGATCTAGTATCAGATGGTATAGATGGGGTGTTTATGAGTGGTTGTGGTTTTCTATAAAACAGAAATAGTAACAGAAACATGAGTATAAATAATAATAGTGTTAACAATTAAAGTTAGTGACAATATGTCACAATTCACCAGTGTGAGTGCCCGTGATCACCACCAGAGGGCACTCCAACCCAGACTGTCATTCTATAATAGACTACATTACCCATAATCCTTTGCTCAGACTCATTAGCACTCACTGTTTACACCCATGTCTCATTACCTCTCTATATACACCATGTTCACTCTAATGAACTGCTCCGAGACGGAAGGTAGAGGATCCAAATGTAGCTTTATTTTAAAGGGTAATCCACACTCTAAAACAGGCAAGAGATAACCTGAAATAACCTTGACGATCCATGTAAAAAAAAAAATTAACATCTGACTGACAACTACATGATCTTGTTTTTTTTTAACCTGTAACCTCCTCATTGTGAATAACTATAGTTTTTTTTGGTCATGAAAAATGAAGATTAATAAAAATAAATAAAGCCACAATGTGTCACATTTGTTACATAACATTTTTACTCAAAAATATTATTTGCTCTGCTTTTGAAGGACTTAGTCGACTTCTTTTTTTTTTTTTTTACATATTTCTCCAGCCTTTGAAAAAATCCTCTCACAAGGGACACTTGTTGCTGGCATGCACAAATATTTTTTAGCAAGTAACTTACATACAAATGAGGGGAAATGACTGCTATCACAAAATCACTGCTGTCACAAAATCTCTCTCCTCTCACAAAAACCCAGGAGGTGAAGACAGATTAACTTCCCTTTTAAACTGTGAGGAATTAGGTTCATACAGACGAGTGACTGTGTGGTTTGTTCCCGCCCCCTTTCAATCAAACGCAGTTTCGACAGGCGCCACCTGATGAAACACTTAAAAGCTTCATTCAGCCGTGGTCACGTGACATGGGTGTTCGGAGCAGTGTTTCGAAACATGTGCTTCGGGATCTCGGCAAAGCGCTGAAACGTCAGTTTCGCGTCAGCCATCCCTAGTAATCAGTCCAATCAGGCAAACTAGGCACGAGAGACAAGCAAACGGGTAATCCAAGACCAAGAGACAAGAAACCAGGGAAAAAGCTCAGAAATGCAGTATTACAACAAACAAGACTTCACAGTGAATGACAGAGTGAACATGGTATATATAGGCAGAGGTAATGAGATAATGAGACACAGGTGTAAAAAGTGAGTTCTAATGAGTCTGGGCAAAGGATTATGGGTAATGTAGTCTATTTTAGAATGACAGTCCGGATTGGAGTGTCCTCTGGTGGTGATCACGGGCACTCACACTGGTGAATTGTGACGCAATAATACAGCATACATAAATTAAGATGAATAATTAAACATGAACATTATTAGCAAGTGATTGAAAGCAATTATAGGGCAAGTTGTAAGCTTTATATGCGCTGCACATTTGTAACTTACGTAGCCCCTAAAGGGACATGATGGTGGAAAAAATATGGGATCGTGCAGAAAAAAAAATCTTGCAAAACCTTTTGTGATGTCCCGCTGGCAGTGTTTCAGACAGCTACATACATTAACAATGGAGCGGTTCATAAAGTTTCATCTTGAACTTGAGTTCAGCAAAGTTGGCAATATTCACTGATTTGAACTTCCCGGATCAATAGCTCTTCTCAGCTTAACGTTGTTAAAACACCTCTTTAACCCTTAATCGTCCCTCAAGTAGGGTTTACGTTTGAGTCCCCTTTTACAGAGCAATTGCATAAGGAAAATACATTTTTTACATGGCAAACTATATATCATTTTTTTTATTTACTTCTCAACTATACATTTATGCTGTGTTTTTGTGGGTATTTGGTAGTTTTATACCTATTTACTGCACAAATACTTAACTATGTCATAAATTGGCTCATTAAAAATAATATTTTTATGAAAAATTCACTTAAAGCTACACTGTGTGATAGTTTCCCCCATCTAGCGGTGAAAAGGTATATGACCATCCAGTGAATATTAGTTTCTGTTCCTCTCAATTCCGATTTCGTTTTAACTCCTACGGTGGCCGATTTAGTCCAAGATTAACATGGCTTCCAGTTCGACCTCGTCCACATTCGACACAGTGCCATCGAGTGTTAAAACGCGAAAGGCGAAGCTTGAATTTACGGGTATGTCCCTCTTTGGCTAATGTACTTTCAAGATGGAGGGGCAACATGGCGACCCACATTCGAACCCCTCTCCCGTATTCATTTTCAATGGCATATTATAAACCTACGAGAATATTTTAATACTTGAAAGAAGTAAATATTCATTAATGAGCACATATATTTTTGAAAGAACTAAGTGTTTTTAGCTAAGAATAAACTAAAAAAGTTACACAGTGTAGCTTTAAATGATGATCTCAATTAAATATAAATCGTTTTTGGACATTGCTCTATGTGTTAGGAATACTATATAGAATACTGCCATCTGTAGGTTTGTGGAAAAACTTTAGGAATTATAGTTAAAGAGAGAGAGTGCAATGACCACATTATCCATAGGGACCTCTTGTGGATAATGTCATATCCACCTTTCATCCAGTATGAAATTCAGGGTCTCCTCAAGACTGTACCTTTTTGCCATGGTGCTGCCACAGAATGAGCTGTGTGCAGGACAGCCACTTGTATACCCTAACTGTGGGGTGTTTCAAAATACTGCTGCAGCTCTTTCATCTAACAGTAAACTTTCTCTGAGTGCAAAAGTTTAGCTGCCTTTCATTTTTCTTTTATTTACCCTTTTCCCTCTCATTCTCTCTCTGTCTCTCTCTCTCTCTCTCTCTCTCTCTCTCTCTCTCTCTCTCTCTCTCTCTCTCTCTCTCTCTCTCTCTCTCGGTGCATGCTGGGAGTGTTTGGATGCGTGTGAGGGTTCTCACAAGGGGAGGGTGAACGTGCGCTTTGGTTCAAACTTTTCTAAAAAATGTTGTTTCATTTTCCTGATTAAACTTAATTTCGTAGTGATAAGAGAACTTTCAGGATTAGTTGGGGAGCGGGATGGCGTCTCTTACGCCACCTGTTTCCCTCCGCCATGGAGTCAGGTGTGTGACGGCGAACGGTGTGAATGTGGAGGAAGTGTTACTTGCAGTAGGAGAGGAGATCGGCTATGAAAACATTTAATCTGCTTCGCGAATGAATAAAGCTGTGGTTGTGTTTGTAAAAGAAGAGAACCAAGTGAATCGTCTTATAAGCAGCGGAATAGTGGTAAGTGGAGATTTTATTGCTGTTTTGCCGCTGGTTGCTCCGACTATCAAAGTCACCGTTTCAAATGTGCCGCCTTTTATCCAGAGTCATGAAATAGAACGAGAGCTTTTGCGTTATAGTAAGTTAGCTAGCGCGATTAAAACCGTTCCTCTTGGATGTAGAAATGAAGCGCTGAAACATGTAATGTCGTTTAGAAGGCAGGTTTTTATGTTCCTAAACGACCAAGAGCTAGATGTGTCGTTTAAAGTTTGGCATGAAGGAAGAGCGTACATGGTTTACGCAAATACTGGGAACATGAAATGTTTTGAGTGCGGGGATGTAGGCCATAAGCGTTTAGCATGCCCACATAAAGTTCAAGTTCAAGCTGTGGTAGAAGACGCTAGACAAACTGATGGAGTTGATCTTGTGGATGATCCTAAAAACGTGCAGTCTGTGGATGTGGAAGAGAATGAGCCTCAGGGAGCTGAGGAAGTTGTAGAAGAAAATGAAACCCAGGGAGCTGAGGAAGCTTTTGAATTAAATGAAGAAAATGACAACCAAATTGAGGAAAGTGTGATTGTGGATAATGAAATAATAAGAACGGTGGTAAACAATGTAATGAGTGAAGATATGGAAAATGTTGCAAGTAGTGGAGAAAATGATGTTGAAAGTAGTAAAAGCGAGATCACTGGTGATGCAGAAATGAGAGATGATGATGCACTTTCTGAGTTTTCGGACATTGGGTCATAAGTGATAGAAGACATGTACTCTCTAGAGGAAGTTAATGATTTTCTTGAGACAACATTTGGTAAAGTTGTAGAGGTTGAAATTTTTTTTCCAGATGTGGACAAATTTATAACATCAGCGTTGTGGCTGCAAAAAACAGTGAGCTATGAAGTTTTGGACAAAAAGAAAAGATTCCGGCTGAAAAAGATGATAACGAAATTAAGGAGAAGAAAAGTGAATGTTTCAAAAAAATTGAGATGAACAAATCACAAGTGGTGTTCTTTACTCTGTGCTTTTTCTTTTCAGTTTCTGTCTATTTCTTATTTCTCTATATGGATGTGTGGAGAGTGGGATCATTAAATATTAATGGAGGTAGGGACAAGAATAAATTAGCACAGATTTCAGAGTTTTTAAGAATAGAAAAGGTTAATGTTTGTTTTTTTTCAGACCATCACATGGTTATATTAGATGTTAATTTGAAGAAGACACCCAGATCTGATTATTACTGGATTTTTAACATTAAGTTATTATAGGATGTCTTTTTTTGTGAAAAGTTTAAATTGTTCTGGGATATTTGGAAATTGAAGAAAAATTAATTTGAAAACCTAAGTCAATGGTGGGATGTGGGCAAGACAAATATAAAAATGTTTTGTCAAAATTATGCTTTCCACTCATCAAATATTTTGAAAGCAACAGTGAAAGCTTTACAAAATGACATTGAGTCCATTGAAAGACAAGTTGTAAATAATGATGAAGCTGTAAACTGTAATGGGTTAAATAAGAAAAGACAAGACCTGAGCTTTCTCCTACGTGAGCAAGCAAAAGGAGCATTGATAAGATCAAGATACTCTTCCATAAAAGAAATGGATGCTCCAAGTACTTTCTTTTTTAACCTTGAAAGAAAAAATGTCCAACAAAAGATGATGTGCCATCTTCGTCGTTCGGACGGATCCGTTTCATCAAATCCTACGGAGATGAGGAGATTGGCTGGAGACTTTTATAGACAATTATACAGAGCTGAGAGTTGTGACATTGACTGTACTGAAGACTTGCTTAAAGAGTTACCTAAGCTTGGAGAAAAACAAAAGCAAGCATTGGATGATGTAATCACATTTCAAGAGTTCACAGAGGCTATGCGGCAATTATCTAATGGGAGATCACCTGGAATTGATGGATTACCGGTGGAATTTTATCAACAATTCTGGGACCTAATAGGACAAGATTTATATGAAGTAATTTTAGAATGCATAAAAAATAATTCACTTCCAATAAGTTGTCGTCGAGCAGTTTTGTCATTGCTTCCAAAAAAAGGAGACCTCGGACTGCTAAAAAATTGGAGACCAGTATCTCTGTTGTGTCTGGACTATAAGATTTTTTCGAAGTGTTTAGCAAATAGACTAAAGCACTGTCTGGATTTGTTGATAAAAAATGATCAAACATATTGCATTCCTAAGAGATCTATTATAGATAGCCTTTTCTTAGTAAGAGATATAATTGATTTTAATCAGAATAATAAGAATGATATAGGAGTGCTGTCATTAGATCAAGAAAAGGCGTTTGATCGTGTTGATCATGAATATTTATTAAAGTGTTAAAGAGTTATGGATTTGGTGATGTTTTTATTTCTTATATTCAGTTGTTGTACTCTAATGTTTATGTGATGGTGAAAGTAGGGGGTGGTTTAAGTGCTCCAACACTGGTGACAAGAGGCATAAGACAAGGTTGCCCAATTTCTGGACAATTATATAGCCTAATTATTGAAACCTTATTATGTAAGTTGAGGAGGAATTTAAATGGAATTTTAATCCCTCATGTTAATGGTCATTCTAAGGTGGTTTTATCAGCCTATGCAGATGACATTACGGTTTTTATTACAGGACAAGAAGACATTGAAATTTTAACAAAAACTATTGAATTATATGAAAAAGCCTCCTCTGCTAAGGTAATTGGAAAAAAAAGTGAAGGATTTATGATTGGTAAGCTAGACAATTTTCCAAAACTTCCAGGAGGGTTGCAATGGAGAAGAGATGGATTAAAGATTTTAGGTGTATTCTTTGGAAATGAACAATTTCAAAAGAAAAACTGGGAGGGTGTGACAGAAAAGGTGTCGGCCCGATTGTCGAAGTGGTGATGGCTATTACCACAATTGTCATATCGAGGAAGGTGCTGGTAGTAAACAATCTGGCTGCTTCTGTTCTGTGGCATAGGACTGTTGTCATGGAGCTACCAGAGGAGTTGATCTCCAATATACAGAGGACAATAGTGAACTTTTTCTGGGATGGACAACATTGGTTGCGTGCTGCAGTATTATATCTACCAGTACAAGAGGGTGGCCAAGGACTAGTGGATGTGAGAAGCAGAA